>NCSJ02000484.1:0-24087 GCA_002812745.2 Scytalidium lignicola | reverse complement strand
CAACTATTAGCGCAGTTTTGAGCTCATCTACAAGGGTGCTTCCGAGCGGTTTTGAACGTCAGTTAATATATCTAGCATCAACCTCGCGTCTCCTCAATTGGCTTCGCAAGAATGATGCAGAAGTCTTTAGGGGCTGGCTGTCTTCGGACTGCTTCTCGAAATGCCGGAAAGAAGATTGACAATGTATCCCGACGGCAACACATATCAGATGTCGCCATTACTCGCACTGGGAAGCCCATCATCCGGGTACAAGGAGGCAGGTATGTAGTCCAGTAATCTTCTTGATAAGATCATTTCTAACTTATAACTGGCAGATCTTCTCTAGGAGGTACTCAATGCGTGTCATATGGCGAAATACAGAGCTGATGGTGATGATAGGACACACTGCCACGGTTTTTGGAGCAACGGGGTTCCTCGGACGCTATATCGTCAATCGGCTTGGTAGGCAGACATTTGAATATTGGGGGTTCCATGAAACTAATTACATTATGGCACAGCACGAAGTGGGAATACGGTTATTATTCCATATCGGGAAGAAATGGCAAAGCGACACCTGAAGGTTAGCGGGGACTTAGGCAGGGTGATATTTATGGTAGGGTTTGATATCCCGTAAGAATACTTCATCCACTTACGTTCTTGTAGGAATATGACCTCAGAAATACCGAATCTCTCGAGGAGAGCGTACGCCATTCAGATATTGTATACAATCTTGTTGGTCGCCACTACACTACAAAGTTTGTATATCATTCAGAACCTTAAGCAGAGCACTAATTAGTCCAGGAATTTTGATTTCGACGATGTACACGTGGAAGGCGCCGAGCGCATTGCGGATGCCGTCGCGAAATACGATGTCGACAGGTTTGTGCACGTTTCCTCTTACAATGCCGACATCAATTCATCATCGGAATTCTTCAAATCGAAGGTTTGTTTCATATTCTAGTACGATATAAGTTAAGTGCTAATATATTTGATATAGGCGAAAGGTGAAGCTGTTGTTCGCAGCATCTTCCCGGAAACCACAATCGTGAGACCAGCACCGATGTTTGGATTTGAAGACCGTCTTCTCCATAGGCTTGCCGGCGTGACGAATGTTTTCACATCTAATCACATGCAAGAGAGATACTGGCCAGCCCACGTAAGTCTATAAGCCCATTGGTATGTGCATAGATTGAAATTGACCCTTGTAAGGTTACGGATGTAGGGCAAGCCCTTGAGAAGATGTGCTATGATGATAGTACCGCCTCCCAGACTTATGAACTCTACGGTCCTAAGAACTATTCAACCGCAGAAATTGCAGAGCTGGTAGACAGGGAAATCATCAAGCATCGCCGTCACATCAATGTTCCTAAGGCTATCCTCAAACCCGTTGCAGAAATTCTCAACCAGGCTTTGTGGTGGCCCACACTTTCTGCGGATGGTGTTGAGAGGGAATTCATTGACCAGAAGATTGATCCAACTGCAAAAACATTTGGGGATCTTGGAATTGAACCAGCAGAGCTCAGCAGCTTGACTTTCCACTACTTGGTGAGTAGAAATCATATGGAAGTGATTTTTGTGTATTAACTCTACGTAGCAAGGATATCGGAGCTCTTCGTACTACGATCTTCCACCAGCCACGGAACGTGAGAAGAGGGAAGAGAAGAAGTACTTACATGTTATCGATGATCAATAGATCGGATAATTGGGATATTGGATGTATCCGTAGACAGACTATATTGTACATATGCAAAACAATACAAGTTTCTTTTCCGTTGAAAATTGAGATTATTTTTAGTTCAGACGACTTCTCTTGGGTCTACTGTGTTCAAATTGACATTTTCACTCGGATTCCCGGCTTATGAGTTATATGGAGGATCTTATGGTGTAACTAGATCCGTTACTGTTACACCTTATACCCATCGCTATAAATTTTGCCTTCCGATACGCTGTGTTTCAAAACTTCTGCTCCTGTGATGGGCCCTTCTAGAGAAAATTGTCTGCTATTATAATCGTATCAATTGTGCTGCCAAATTCCTGAGTGGCTTCGTCATCCCACACCAAATATACGTATTCAATAGTATATCGCCAAATTTTCTCAACTCCAAAAGTTTACTTGCCCCCACAATTTACAAAAACCAGGATGAATAAGATAAATGATGATGATGATGATGACATTCCGTAAGAATTTTGCTGTGAATAGGGCAAACAAATCTATTTACTTATAGTACTGCTAGAGTCCTATCAACCAGTGCCCTAGACGCACTGCAAGAATTTTATTCGGATCGTGATGCTCGGCTCAAGGCATTTGAGGACCTCAGAGCCAACGTTGAAGATGAAACACAGACAAGAGAAGCAGCAAGCAAAGGTCCGCTGACTATGGAAGCCTTTGCAGAGAATTGGAATGATTCTCAGTTTTGGGTGTGTTATCCTCATTCTCACAAGACCCCCACCTTTTTTGATAATAAAGTCTACCACAAAAGTATAGTTACTTATTTAGATATCTAGTATTCTGACGAGACAGCCAAGACTCTTGCAGAGGAGCTCCTTCGTGGTGGCGACTCCAATACTAGCATTGCTGTGGTATCAGCTCCAAGTGTGTTTGTGCAGCTGAAAAATGCCCTGATAGGGAAGCCAGCAAATCAGAAGCCCAAAATCTATTTACTCGAGTTTGATGAGAGATTTGCCGTTTTCTCTGAGGAATTTGTGTTTTATGATTTTCACAACCCTCTTAAACTACCACGTGGGTTCCAGACATAAAAGTTTTCTCATTGCTATTTATTTTAAGCAAAGGCTAATTTTGGAGTAGCGGGTATGAAAGGTACGATAGACCATATAATTTGCGATCCACCTTTCTTGAGTGAAGAATGTCAGACAAGAGGTATGGGGGATTCTCATTGGTATTGCATTTTTCTCCCATTGACTCATTCTAGCTGCGATGACTGTCCGATGGCTGTCCAAATCATGGGGAGGAGTACCAGCAAAGGAAGCAGTAACCGGTACTCAAGTTCCGGAGACTAGATTTCTACCAAAACTTATCCTTTGTACTGGTGAACGGATGGAAAACCTTGTTACTAAGCTCTACCGTCCACAAGGTTTGTTAACTACAACCTTTGAACCTGCTCACTCAAAGGGGCTGAGCAATGAGTTCTATTGCTACGCAAATTTTGAATGCGATGCATGGAAATGGAGGTCTGAAAAGGACACATAACTCCTTCCAGTCATGATATTATATTGTACATATTCCATAATCCTAGTACAGAGCATATGAGGCAGCACATGTCGTATCATTCAAATGATATCCAAACGCCAAAACTCTACCCCGTATATGACCATTATGCTAGAGATTGTATGACATAAAACAGAAGGAATGCCTGCTCATTTAGAACCTGAGATTTCGACGCCAATGTTACATTATGATCGTTAAATTTGAACCACTGGACCATTTATTAGTAGCTTTGATGCAGCAAAATTGGTGCAACAACTTACCTGGCTTCCAACTCTTGAATACGAGACATAGTGACCTGATAAGTTAGAACTATAGCTACACTTTAAGCTGAGTAGCCTTACCAGTGTCTAGATTGCCAACATGTACAACAACACTCTGCAAATCGTACGTGCACGACCTAGCTAATTCAAAGTTTTGTCTCATGTCCTGATTCCTTGCTCTATTCGTATAAGGCAACATGTTGAGCTTCAATGGAAACTGAACTGGGGTATCTATCTTTGTTGCAGATCCATTACCTTGTTTAAACCGCTAGCTAAAGCATGAGCATATGATTCAAGAAATAATGAGGGGGGGGGTTACCTTGAACTGGATGCAGAGCACATTAGGCAAACTTTTGATACTCAACTGTTTCTTAGCCTCCTTAGTACTACAGTTATGACAGGAATATTCACAACGTTCTGGTTGTATATACTCTTCATCCAGACACCGTTGGAGGCTCAAAGCAGTGACTTTTGGTAAGACGCCTTTCAGACTCTTCCTCTTGGAGATGACATCCAACCCCAAGCTAAGATCTAGGAAAGATTCGACAGAGGTGTTGACATCTCCACAGTGTTGACAAGTAATTGTGCTCTGCAGCTTCCCGTAGAACGTCTGGTGGACAATGCAATTGCAGTTTTGGTCACCGCCAGATTTTCTCCGCTTAGGAGTTAGACTTTCCTCCATCCCTGTTTCTTGCAATCGTCTCCCACCGCCGTTAATCTCGTGTAACTCTTCAGTGAGAAATTGGAAAAATTCATGGGCGTCTTGCTCCTTGTTGCTAGCTAGTTCTTCGTAAGCTTTACGCTTTGAAAGCCAGAAGCTGGACAATATGTTTGAAGCCGAGTAGCCTGTTGTGGTCTCCTGGGCATAGAAGTCTTGAAACATATCATCCATTGCGCAGCTCATGCAATTCTTGAAGCTACATTCTCCGTTTTGATGACCATCACTAAGGTAAAAGTTCCGTAATAGAGGGTTATGGACAAAGCATTGAAGAATAACATTCATGTAGCAGGTAGCTCCCATGTTGTAAATCCCTCGAATGCCACTTGCTCTACATGGCGCTTCTATTGTGTGTGTAGATATAAACCTCGGATCTTCTTTAACAGAGTCTGTGAAGAGCTCATCATGCTTTCTTTTTCGAGCTAGCAGACGCACGTCAGTGACAATTGACCTAGGCTTTAAAGAGACCATGCCGTAGAACCTACTGGAAAATGAGCCAGTACCAATCTTCCTTGTCCTTAAATCTTCTAGAGTAGGGTCCCAAACAAAGTCGTCACACATTTGACAATACAGGCCTCCTGTCCTTGATTCGACATCTAAATTCGTCAGTGTAACTTATCCTCGCCTTTCAAACTGAAGTCATACAAAATCTGTGTGATGTTTCTGTCCCATGTTTGATCCGGTCTCGGGCAGTAGTTGTAACAGTACACTGAAGACAGAGGTAGTTCGGAGTAAGGGATGTAAAGGCTTGACCTTTCGGTGTTTTCGAAGTATGCGGTACAACTGGCGTATTGTCTAAAATCACTCGAAGACATGTCTTATAGTGTTGAATTGTATTCACCATGCGATCCACAGGACCTTGGCTAAGTAGAAGTTGTAGATGTTCTGCGCAAGGTTTATCAGTGTCCAGGTACGCAAAACACCTTATAATATTTCTTCAGAAACTCACCACATCCGAACAAGGGAACACCGGGTTGTGGATCCTTAACTTTAACTGATTTGGGTGACGCCGGCGTCGTTGGTGCCGAAGAACTCATTCTGCACTCTTCCAAGAGTTGCAAGCATGCTAGTTTGAAGTTATGATGAAGCTTAGAAGACAACGCCGACATTGGAGACTCAGACATTCAAAGGCGGCAGATTTCAGCAGAATTCATTACGACATTCTCACTAATCCTAGTTCGCATTTCATACCTTACTCTATTTACAACTCTTTAGTATATATTTTGTTGCGTAGATTCTATCGTACTTAGATATGTACATAATTGAAGTAATAATTATTCTAGAGGCTCAATAATCTTCCCTTTTTAAGCTTCCGTAAACACCGACAGACCGAAGAACTCAGCCGAGGCATATCGATTTCCCGGAGGGGGGGTGGTTTTGTCAACGACTAATGTTATGGTCGTAAGGAGGATATCCTTCATCACAAAAATGGCAACACAATTAGTTCCTCTCCCGGAGATTGAAAGGCTCAGCCCTAGCGTAATTAGAATTTTAGGAGGCAATCCGGGAAAGGTATGTCGAAGATAGCTCTACCTACATATCTTTTGCTTATGGATACATAGTTTACGTTGCAAGGTACGAGAGCTCGAATATCGGGGTATTTTTTATGTAGTATTTAATCAACTGCTACTAGGAACAA
The DNA here is from genome assembly GCA_002812745.2 of Scytalidium lignicola. Taxonomy (NCBI): domain Eukaryota; kingdom Fungi; phylum Ascomycota; class Leotiomycetes; genus Scytalidium; species Scytalidium lignicola. The sequence continues at coordinate 18,265 of NCSJ02000484.1, read as the reverse complement.
ACACCTATATTGTGGGGACAGGTAAACAGCGCTTATTAATAGACACTGGCGAAGGAAAACTATCATGGATTCGAGCCATTAAAGAGACCTTAAGCAAAGAAAATGCAACAATCACAAGGGCAATAATAACCCACTGGCATCACGACCATGTGGGAGGGGTCAAAGATCTCCTGGAGATCTCTCCACAGACTAAAGTATACAAACATAAGCCACTGGATGGACAGCTAGATATCGAAGACGGGCAAGTATTCGAGACCGAAGGAGCTTCGCTACGGGCTCTCTTCTCGCCGGGGCATACACAAGATCACATGGCGCTGGTGTTAGAGGGAGAAGATGCCATGTTTACCGGAGATAATGTCCTTGGCCACGGCACTGCTGTGTTTGAAGACCTGTTGACATATCTCCACAGCCTGGACAAAATGCGTACTGCGTTTGGCGGTCGAGCCTACCCTGGACATGGTGCAGTAGTTGAAGATGGGCCAGCGAAGATTGTGGAATACATACAACATCGAAAGCTGCGAGAAGATCAAGTCATCCAGGTTCTCAAGTCTTCTAAAGGCTCGTCAACATTGCAGGCTAAGGAAAGTGGTCAAGAGCCGGATCAGTGGACTTCGATGGAGATTGTGAAGATCATCTATAAGGATGTGCCAGAAAATCTTCATGCTCCAGCTGAGGGGGGGATTTTGCAGATCCTAGCTAAGCTGAGCGAGGAGGAAAAGGTTGTTGAAGAAGTGAAGAAAAGTTGGAGGATTAAAGCGAGAGCAGCTCTATGAGAGGCTCGAATCCTGTGCTCTTTTCACTGGACATTGAAGCGGATTTCTGGATAGAGAACGAATGTATTGACGAGATAGGATGTACCGTACAATGATTTCCCACAGAGCAAAAGGATATTACCTGGACCGGTTCCTGACACGCCACTTAAAATGTGCACCTCCTAATTTTCCAAATTTGACATGAGATCTGTGTATTATTTGCAACTAAAGTGGAAATGAACGGAGCATTTCCGCTTACATGAACTTCCGGCGCTCGCGCAAAGCGAATCGCGCTAAAACTTTCTTCTACGATTATCTAACTCAAAGACCAAGAGAAAGAAAAGAACAGGTCCAATAGAAAGTTACAGAAACATAAAGTGCCGACTCTTAATTCAATTCATTGATATGGCGCCCAGGAATAGTGACGCCCGAAAAAGACATAAGAAGAGNAAAGTCCCGAACTGAGGGTATGGGACCTGAATAACACTGCGTTTCGAAATCCCCCGCTAACCCTCCCCCAGCATCTTCAGATAGTGACAGTCAGTCGGAACACCAAACTGAGAGACAGTCTACATCGGCCAAAATGGTGGAGAAGCTAGACACACCGAACGTTGCAGAGTCAATGAGTGACACACAAGTCGCTGACGCATTTACTAAGTACTACATGCAAAGAGCTACCAAGGAGTTCTCTGAAGACTTAGATCTTATCAGAGGAGCCGGCGACTTCAAGGATGATGCGCTGCCTATTTTGATCAATGCACTTCAGCAAGGGACCACTATTTTCTCAATTTCCGAGCAAAGGAGAATCGCGGAGGCCACAAAGGAAGCAGAGGGAATGGAGGGTGGCAGTTGAAAGTTCTTTGCCGAGAACTATTCCTAGAGGAAGTTATAAGCAGGGTTCAAGGCTGAGATGGCCCTTGGGGAAAGCAAAGCAGATTGTCGGTACATATGAGGAAAGCCGAATCCAGGAGAGATTACTTCCCCGATTGAAGCATATAGAAACTAGCTTCGTCTTTCAGTTTACTTTGAGACAGAGCCAGGGATATTGGGATACGGTCGAGATTAGGATGCTACTTCCTCAATCATATCCTGTAGGAGGATTATAAGAGGATATTTTATCTAAGACAAATCCTAGGTAGGGATATAAATTATTTTCAGTCTAGAGGCCGATTGAACCACCTCTTCTCTATTGTTACCGTGAAGTTACTTCATATTCTTAGGGCGATAGGCACCGATATAAGCACTAATATCATCAGGTTACACGAACAGAAGTTAGAACGGTGATAAAGACGTTGAACGTAAAGCACCTCGCCTCCTGAGCTGTATTGCTATGGTAATTCTGAATATGAGCCTAAGAATAATGTTTAGCCTCTGCCCTTCCTCCGCTACTTTAATTATTAGATAAAATAGAAAATCCACGATTCATATGGTCTGATATGAGAACCATAAATCACAATATGATTGAGCGAGGGTGGCAGAGGAGTTTGCGGTAGTATTCAACTGCAGTGCTAGAACCGCCATCAAGCACATCTTTACCATCACAGAACCGCTATTACCAAGCTCCACATTTTATCGTTGTCACAATCAACGCACGAAAACTTAACCACACCATTTCATTAAATGCTATCTATTATGAGGCCGTGTCTTACCCAATCTCCTAGTCTCAACGGACAATTATCATATCCACCACGGCCCCCAAATCTTCAGAAGGGTATATCTCCAATTCATTAATCTTCATGTTGTAAAGGGTATCTTCCGACCAGTTGGGCACTACCCTTTCTCGCCTTATATGGGTAATTTGGTTTCAAAATGAATGAACTCCAATGTAAATGCCGCCTCATTATTCATGCTCCGAAAATTAAGTTCATAAAAGAAGGGTATCACAGATCCGATTCCAAAGAGACTGTCTCTATCATTCCCATTCACAATATCGTTGACGTTGCCTCGAATGCCGTGGTTCTCATTCTGCATTGTCGAAGGACCATTAGACCGTCTGGCTGCCCTGAATGTTCCTTACATTCCTCGCACTCTTCGTCATCTCCTTCCTAACTGCCCAGCCTTTGATAGCCATGACAAGTATAACCCAAGCCATGAGGAATGCAACTAGGCCCATGCAAACAGTAAACATGAACATAGCATCGAAATGATTATACTCGATAGCTTCAACGACGTCCTTGGAACTAGCCATGAAGAGCAATCCACCAGCCATCAAACAGAAACTCGTGACGAGTTCAGTCGGAGGTCGGCCAGGGAAGATGGACGTAGGAGGGGAGATGTAGAAGATGATATAGGTAGCTCCTCTAGCCAATGCTGCGCCAACAAGCAAATTGCCCCACTGTGCATGGACCATGCTTGAGATCATGGAGTTTTGGGTGTGCGACGACATCATCTTTCCCAGTAGGACGATGATAAGTGCGGGGATAGGGTTCATGGAGAAGCGATACGCCTTTGGCTCTTCAGACTCATCATGATACGAGTTCTCAGGCTGCACACCGATGTTGAGAAGAGAACGGATCTGCTTTGATTCAATGAACATACCGCACTGTTCGCATGATCTATTAGTTGGGAGATCTGCAAGGAATTGGTGGACTTACCAGACCGCCACCAAAAAACATGATGGTTATTGACAGGTGCTCTAGATCCTGTGGAGCCCATTCCCCTCCCCACGCAGCCAAATGCTCAAGAAACACATTTGTGCAACCGTAGATAAAGATGAGCAAGCTCTCAACAAATTCGGCGGTTGGCGGGGACCTCCGCGATGCTTTCACAGGCGAAATATTCCAAGCCTGGGTAATGTTAGTACATCTACGTCATCGACAAAGAAATACCATAAAATCGGGATCTTACCCAACCAATTTCCGCAAATGCACCACCCCAACGACCAAGGGTCAATATACCATACCAAAAGAAAATACCCCCTTTGATCCAGTGCGCCAATCCGTTAAATACATTGTTGCCCTTCTATAGAAGCAAAAAAAAATTGTCAGAGCCATCAAACATGTTAGCTGGAGAAGGGTCGGCACTTACGAATATGCCACCGTAAGTGATATAACCAGTCGCAAGAGTTACAAATCCCAAGATCAAGATAGTCCGATCTATGGCGCCATATGCAAATCGCAATACCTTAAGTGCTCGAGTTGAGAAAAGCGCTGGGACCTTCCTGGATAGATAATCATTCATCTTACTGCGCTGCGTAAGAATCTGCTTCTCCAACATAATATCTTCCTCTTCCTCCTCTTCTGAGATTGGCTGCTGGTGGAGGGGATTCTCATCCTCACCGATAGAGGAAATAGACTGGCTCCTCAGCGATGCAGTATTCGGCTCCGTTCCTTGTCCACTATCATTAGAATAGCGATAAATATGTCCATGTCCGTGTCCGTGTCCGTGCAGCCTGTGGTGTTGTGCCATGTTCTCACTAGAAATAGGGATGAATGCCGCGCGCTCCTCTGCGAGCACATTTCCCTTGGAGTTGTGTCCTGTGTACGCGCTGATCATCTCCATAAGTACTTTGGCACACATAAACCATGTTACCACCCAACCTAGCTTGTGGTGGGCATTGTTGGGGTACAGATCTGGCGTGCTTGCATTGTAGAAAGTCCCGAGCAGAAGTCCGCATGCATTCAATATGAGGAATACGAATTGGACCAGTAGAGAGTATCTTGAGCGTGCGATTGAGAGGATCACGCCTAGTGAGAGGACTTAGTAAACTGGAAAGGGGGACTATGCTCCCAATAGAGCGCGATTCAAAAGATCGCCCAAAGAGCTACTTACCGACAGGTAAGACGAAAATCCAGCTTATGGTCATGATCGCAATGTGTGCTAGCATCGTGCCCGAGTGTTCCTCGAGACGAAAGTAATTCGAGGGAGCCCCGTCTGAAGCTTCAGCAGGTGCAGTCGCGGGTGGTGCGGACATGTCCATAGCTTCATCTCCATGTGCGACTACCAGAGGCACAAGGCCAAGCAGCGCGACCCCGACGAGGGTCACGGCTAAGCTTCGAATGGATTTCATATAGCTGTACTGTATTGGAAAAAAAGGAACACTGAATTATTTTACAGCTAGAGACCACAGCAAAAGAGCTCGGATATAGATGGCAAGAGGGACGTGCGTGCGCGTGAGAAACAGGAGGGGAAGGGAGAAGAGGAGGAGGAGGAAGAGGAAGAGGACAGAAACAAAAGGTGTGATTAGACAAGGTGGGATTCGCAGGGCGGTGGGCTTTTAACAATTTTAACGGGCTTCGAGGGCATTCCCGCTATACTCATTAATAATCGGCGACTTTGGCCGATGACATGATTTTCCCTTTGCGGTGACTAGTATTATGCTACTAAGTCGAGGCTAGGCCACCTTAACTTCACGCTGGACCTTCAATCCGACCCCGACTATTCCATGAGCTTCCGAAGAACAACGGAACGAGGCATATGATGTATGATGTTTGGAGCAAACTCCGAACCACCCAGGACCCCTGTCCTTCAGACCCTCCCACACGGCCGCAAACGCCCCACTAGACCGCGATAATAATACAGTAATTAATTAAATTTGAACATCGGGATTCGGACGAGGTTGCACACCAAAAAGACGCAGAAGAAAGAGAGAAAAAATTTTTAAACGCTAAAACCAAAAAGAATGCCCCAAAAATAAGAGACTACTGTATTGCACAGTAAGTAAGTGCCTGTATTGTTAAGCACGGTATTAAATCTATGCTGGGTGAGTAATAGCTGCTGTTTGGTACAGTTCGTGCGAGCTGGGTAGGTTTGATTGGGGTGCCAAACTGCTGTCTCTTGGGGCTTTCTTGGGAGCTTCTTGGGAGCTTCTTGGGAATGTCTAGACTCATTCGCCTTTGAACTCGAACCAGAGAAAAACGGCTTTGATGGTCCCACGAGCCCGGATTACAGTAATATAGTATGACTAAGTTATGCAAAGTCAACTAGCTGATCTTAGGGGAGGCAAAAAGGCAGTGATTGTACAGTACAGCACAGCACAGTACAACAACGTACAGCACAACAACTACTGGTACCGTTGTATCTGCTACCTTCTGGTATCATTGCGGTACTGGTACTGTGCAGTAGAAGAAGATGGATAATTACTGTAATTGAATTTACCGTGCTGCAGTACGTCCGTACACGGTGCCACACTGCCAATCACGCCGCTAGGCAGAGGGAGATGGGCGTGATGGGCAAGGCTGTGGAATTTTTATTTTCCCTCAAGAGCTACCCTGGTTACTGCAGTTGTCCGAATGACTCGAAGGCTTGCATCCTAAGCTTGGCGATGTGCCTCCTACCCGTGCTGGCCAATGGCTGCGGCGCTTACCAACGTCGCCAATGCAACCGCGAGAATGGGGCGTCTCTGCTGCAGCCCATCACGCACAGAGGGCCCCGGCCGCTCCCATGCTCCAAGCGCGCTAGGCCAGCCCAGCCAAGTCCAGAGGAACGCCTGCCCTCCGAAAATTCCGGACGCTGTTCTCATCAACACCCTCACTTTTCGCGCGCTGTCGTGGCGGCCTCTCGCGCCTGCTCAACAACACGGCATTTGGCTACGGCGTTTGACTTGATCTCCGCCTCCTGTTCGCTAAGGCGGAAAACCGACCATTCTCCTTCGATTAGAAAAAAGGAGGGGAAAGAAAATTTATAGGGTTTGTTGCAATTCTGGTTGGTTTCCAACAGGTGGAGAAGCATGCTTTCTTTTCTTGTGATTGGCACTTTGCATGATGGTGGATGGTGGATGGTGGACGTTCGACGGTGCCGGATATTGTGATGCCGAGACTGTTGTTGAATCATTTATAAAGCTGCAACTGCAACAATTTTTTAAACAGGTAGAATACAGTACTGTAGCACATCTAACTCTTAAGTTAATTCTTTCCCTGTCTCAATACCACTTTATGATGCAAGACCGACTACTACTGTACCTTGTCACAGTCTAATACAGTATGTCACAGCTTTCTGCGTCGCTGCATTGTATATTCTCTAATTAAATACTGCATCACGCAAACGCTCAGCCGCTGGCCAACTCGATGTTGGTGATTCGCCGTCTTAGGGCAACCTGACCCATGACCAGCCTTCGCGCACGGTACTGGTGTGACTAGCACGGGTCAGCAGAGATGGAGAGATCCTCTTTATTCATCCATCATCGTCATACCAAGAGCTACAGCAACCACACCACACTGCAAAGTACACAACTGTACTGTGTACAGCACAGCGCACAAGACAGCCCAACAAGCCTCTAGCTTCCCCTCCAATTGCTGTGCGATTCAGCTCTCTCGGACGTATCTCCTCTCCAATTCCCATCCCGTTTTAAGCATATCCAACCACCCACACCTAAGGCAACAAGTGCCGGGTGGTGTGAACGCCATCGCAGGGATTGGATAATCGGAATGATCGACAATCGCTCGGATTTAAACCCTTTTCTCCACCTGCCCGCGTCTGGATTGCGGAGTTAGCGAGGTAGTGACTGTCTGCGACCTCGGACCACAAAACTGCTGTCAGAGCATTCATCAGAGCACCGAGATAATGATTGACAGTCCACACAGCTCAGTAGAGTAATTTCGCTCGATCCCATCGATCCCATTATTCTCATGCTCCCATGCTCCTAGATTGATACCGACCTATTAAGACGCCATATCACTTCGTGCTATGCTATTTGCCTACAAAACGGAGTATTTACTCCGCTCTTTCCTCCACTCTATAAAGTACTGATCTTCTGTACGTAAGGTACTGTAGAAGGTTGATTATCCTCTCGCACTAATGCAGAAATCGAGTGACTGGGGAGGGGGCGTATGAAAGTCAATACAACCACTCGGCGCGATGCGGGAGTTCCGCCAAATCGCAACATCTTCCATAACCTTCGAAGTGGATTCAACAATCAACTTCTCCAAAGTTATAACTCGAACATACAAAATAGATGAGCGAGCCCTTAAGGTTGATTCAATATCAAGACTTCCGACTCTCACTCTTGAGTGTCACCATGTCTTGGTTGGAACCTCCCGTCCCTTCGCGAATCTAAATTGATATCTTCTTGATACACTCACGAGCAGCATCTAAAGCACCGTCTCTGCAACAAGAGACTTAGCAGCTTTATTTGCCATATTGGACAGAATCAAGGCTCTGGAATAACCTTTGGAATCATCAAGCCGTCAAAAGCTCAGTACGAGAATGAACATGGTACAGTTGGCAATATATCACCCCCCACTTGGATAGAGATCGCAGTGAACCCTCCTAGAAACAAATGAAGTCGAGCACAACAGGCCTCTAGCCTTGAATTCGGAGTCTTGGTAGAACCATGACAGTTGGAAATGAGAGGTACGTGACATATTGTTAAAGAGATAACAATACCAACTATTTAATTGGTAGCTACTGGATTAAACTTTAGAGGTTATTGCCCGCGGATGACTTCATTTTCAATGGGTCTCGAAAGGGGCTTGTTATACCTTTGTCAGTTCCATGCATACTGATTGTTTAGAGCTTTCGCAATGCCGTCCAGCTACATTTTGAGATGCCTTTGAGGACGGCAGTGCCAGGCTCCTAAACAGGATGAACCGAGAAAAGAAAATATACTGCCGGTGGTTTAAGTTTATATGGTGAGTATGACTTTTGTAGGTCACTGTATTACACGATTCAAAACCAAATGGGAAGAGGTTGGGCGAATTCGGGCAGACGGTAATTGTTGTCTTAATAGGTTGAAACTGACCAACGAAGTAATTATCTAAATGCAAACGCTTCTTAAATCAAGTTTATTATCGCATATATTCTAACGTATATCTGAACTCGTTGCTATTATTGTCTCTAAATTGTGAGGTTGTTTAATTCATCCATCATCTTCAGCATTTCATAAGCCTAACCACACAAACACCTATCTATTTTGCTTCGCACCATCTCCCAATTCAAGCCTTTTTTTTTTGCCTCGAGGATCCCATAGGCGCCTTATAACCTGCATTCTTGGCTCGACACATTTTGTAGAGTTTGCCATGTAATATTGACTTCAAACCACGGAGATTGCCATCCTGGCACTGAAATAGAGCTATGCTCGCATTTGTAAACGAGAAGGGGTTTTGATGATGCTGGTCTACAATTCACGTCCATTTTCAGAGCCTCTGTTATGTTAAGCTGTAATAAATAGGGATTGAGTGTTGCTGCTGCTGTCGTTGGGAAGCAGTGATCGCATATTTTAGTTCGGTGAACTCAAAGACTTAATGTAAATCAGGCTCGAAACTTCCGTAGTAAATAGAAAAATTGGCTCGTGTGAGTCCTAACAAGAAAGAGTTATGATGCAACCCTGCCTGCAGTTTCACATCCATCTGTAAGACCTCCATGACGTTCAGCTGCAATCTTGATGGATTGCGGTTGTTACTATAGTTGCTGTTCTTAGCAGCAGAAGGCTTCCTCGTTATCAATCGTAATCTTGATGTGGATTTTCTTTGCAGTGTCACTCACCATTCTGAAAGGGTAGTGGTGAAGTGAAGTGCGAACTGGAAGTATGGCATCTCATGCTTCATGGATGCTAGACAGGTAGTTGACCTGTGATTTCTCGTGCATGCATCGTAAGTACGATGAGCTGCCCTTAGTCTTCTAGATCTTTCCCACTTCTTCAGGTTTATTTCCTCGCGTTCTTTCTTATGAGAATCCGAGAATCTTCCATTAAAGACTTTGAATGACTCTGGACTGATTCTAAAATAATTTGGCACATCTGGAACATGTTTATCTTTAAGGTCACTAAGTTCACTTATTGAAGTTATTCCTTCAATCCACATAGAGAAATCTGTTTCATCGTTCACATCTATCTCTAGCAATGCATGTTTTGCAGTGAATAATTGAATCGGATGGGAACAGCTCAGAGTAAAGAAGATTTAAGGTGTCAGTCACGGTGCTGCCCCGCGAGGGCGACCATCTCGGAACAATGCTGCTTACCGGTAGCGTCGCAGCAGCAAAGCCGAAATGCGGAACCAGTGGCCGACGGCTAGGACTCTGCGGGACCTTTAAGAAGGAATTCAGCAGACGCCGGTCGTCAATTGCTTAAGAACTTCCTGAACTCTTTGGTTTGGAACTGTATGTGCACTTTCTCTTCTATATTAAAATAATCTTGGGTCATACTTTGGAATTCCTCTAGTTCAGCTTGCTTCCTCACAGTTCAAGATGCCATCGACAATGTTGTGTTTACGGACAGCAAGAGCTTATACCCGCAATGGCACCAAGGTAAGAGCCAAGAAGACCTCAATTCCTAGGATTACAATCTCTAATGAATACTCTCTAGCAATCTATGTTGTTGGCCCGCACTTTTGCATCTACATCCCGCCGCGCCGAAATCAACAAGGTACTCCCTTCTGCGGCAGAGGCTATTAAGGACATGGAACCAAATTCAACGCTTCTTTGCGGTGGGTTCGGTCTTTGCGGTGTCCCAGATACTCTGATTGATGAAGTCTTAAAAAATAAGCACCTTACCGGCCTCACTGCTGTCTCTAACAATGCTGGAACAGACGAGTCGGGATTAGGGAAGCTCTTGAAGACAAAACAAATCAAGAAGATGGTTGCTAGTTACATTGGCGAGAACAAGACCTTCGAGCAGATGTACTTGACTGGAGAGGTTGAATTGGAGTTAACACCCCAGGGAACCTTAGCAGAACGTTGTGCAGCCGGAGGGAAAGGGATACCAGCATTTTACACCCCAGCCGCATTTGGCACGGTTGTGCAGACTGGAGAATTGCCATTGAGAAATAACCCCGATGGATCACCAAGAGAGTACTCATACCCCAAGGATGTCAAAATCTTCGACGGAAAGGCATATCTAATGGAGGAGAGTATCAAGGGTGACTATGCTTTTGTCAAAGCCTACAAGGCAGACAAGCTTGGTAACTGTCAATTCAGATTAGCAGCCAACAACTTCAACGGAGCTATGGGGAGGAATGCAAAAATGACAATTGTTGAAGCGGAGCATATTGTAGAGCCTGGCGAGATACCCCCTGAGGCAGTTCACCTGCCAGGCATTTACGTCAAGCGTGTTATTCAATCCACCGCTCCCAAGAATATTGAGAAGTTCACCTTCGCAAAGGATCCAAATGACCCAGAAGCAAAGGCTGTCCTCGGAAGCGGTGATACGGCCGCTAAGAGGGAACGTATCGTCAGGCGCGCGGCTAAGGAGTTCAAGAACGGCATGTACGCCAACTTAGGTATTGGCATGCCAATGTTGGCTCCTTCATTTGTTGGTCCAGAAGTCGAGGTTCAATTACAATCTGAGAATGGTATCCTTGGTCTGGGACCATACCCACAAAAGGGTAAAGAGGATGCAGACCTCATCAATGCAGGCAAGGAGACTGTTACCCTAAGTCCAGGCGCAGCCATATTTGGCAGTGAGGAGAGCTTCGGGATGATTCGCAGTGGACGTATCGACTTGACAATTCTCGGTGCCATGCAAGTCAGTGCGAACGGTGATCTGGCAAACTGGATGTTGCCTGGCAAGATAAAGGGATTTGGAGGTGCAATGGATTTAGTTAGCAACCCAAGCAAAACGAAGGTTGTGGTTACGATGGAGCATACAGATAAGAAGGGTAACGCGAAGATCGTTAAGCAATGTGCTTTCCCGTTGACCGGTAAAACCTGTGTATCACGAATTATCACTGAATTGGTAAGTATTCTTTAAGTACCGTTATCGGGTTTATGCTGATCTTTAATAGGGTGTATTTGATGTGGACTTCTCAACTGGGCTTACTCTAGTCGAGATTGCTGATGGCGTTACTGTGGATGAGATCAAAGCAAAGACTGAAGCGCCTTTCAAAGTGGCTGATAATTTGAAGCCCATGCTGTAGATAATAATATTCTTTCTGGATCTGTTTTGGCGTTAGAAGAAGCGTCTAGCCTACTTACCTGCCTGTATCTAGGGGTTATGGTCAATGAAAACTGGATTAACTAAATNAAAAAGTGCGAAAATTCTTGCGTAGCCGTTATGGCTTTAGTAACCTGAGAATGTAACAGCAAGCCTCTACCATACAGATACTATCATAGTGGCACGGAAAATATCACGTGCGTGAAAGCGAAGCCTGGTCGAGGACCCTAAGCAATTGATTCGCTTATAGTAACTAAACTTTGATCAACGACGACCTCACATTAACTTCGCTTCTCAACCAGCACAACAAAACGTTTCTTTCAGTCTTCAAAAATATCGATCAATCGAACCTGGACGATCGAACAAAAACTCCCCTGCTTTAACACGAGCCGAGATTTCCTGTGAATTCCATCTACAAATCCTCCCTTTTGCGCCACCACTTTCCGAGTTTCACCTCGCCCCTCCTCGAACTTGACAGCAACTTCCATCTGAGGTTGTCTGCACTACCTACCGTCTTAATTCTACGACACAGCTAGAGACCATATGCTCCTCTCGAGAGGTATTTACTGTCGATAACGATAACAAAATAACCCACGATAATACATTTTGATACCACTGATAACCCTCGATCTGCTCAGCCTGACACAATCATCAAAGCCATAGCCTGTTGAACAATGGCTGACAGTCTAGCGAACAAGCTAGAATCTACAAAGTTGACGTACGTCTAGTTCCTTTCCCACTAGCCGTATCTCTATTGACCTTATAGTGATAATGGAAGTTCTGATGGTTGGAAGGCGGACCTAAAGATACCTGCCAAAGACACACGGCAACAAACCGAGGTAAACTCTTTATTTAGCCATTACATTTTACTATACTAAATAGCTGCCTTAGGATGTTACTGCTACTAAAGGTCTCGAATTCGAAGACTTTGGTCTTAAACGCGATTTATTAATGGGTATATTTGAGGCTGGATTTGAGAAGCCCTCACCAATTCAAGAGGAAGCAATCCCCGTTGCGCTTACTGGAAGAGACATACTCGCACGAGCAAAGAACGGTACCGGCAAGACCGCAGCCTTCGTCATTCCTGCACTCGAAAAGATTAACCCAAAAAGCTCTAAGATTCAAGCTCTCATTCTCGTGCCTACTAGAGAGCTGGCATTACAAACTTCACAAGTATGCAAGACACTTGGTAAACACCTTGGCGTTAACGTTATGGTCACTACCGGAGGCACAACTCTGCGAGACGATATTGTCCGTCTTCAGGACCCCGTCCACATCATTGTCGGCACTCCAGGAAGAATCCTGGACCTGGCAGGAAAGAATGTTGCTGACCTCAGTGAATGTCCTATGTTTATCATGGATGAAGCCGATAAACTTCTTTCACCTGAGTTCACGCCTGTTATCGAACAACTCCTGCAATTTCATCCAAAAGACCGTCAGGTCATGCTTTTCAGCGCCACATTCCCTATAACAGTCAAATCCTTCTCAGATAAGAACATGGACAGCCCCTACGAAATTAATCTCATGGACGAGCTTACCCTAAGGGGTATTACTCAATACTACGCATTTGTTGAAGAGAAGCAGAAGGTTCACTGCCTAAACACGTTATTCTCCAAACTCCAAATCAACCAATCGATCATATTCTGCAATTCTACTAACCGTGTCGAATTACTTGCCAAAAAGATTACCGAACTTGGCTACTCCTGCTTCTACAGTCACGCGCGTATGCTACAAGCAAATCGAAACCGCGTCTTCCATGATTTCCGCAATGGCGTATGCCGGAACTTGGTCTGCTCAGATCTTCTCACTCGTGGTATTGATATCCAGGCCGTTAACGTTGTTATCAACTTTGATTTCCCAAAGAATGCGGAAACCTACCTTCATCGTATTGGTCGATCAGGAAGATTTGGTCATCTTGGTCTAGCTATCAACCTAATCAATTGGGAGGATCGTTTCAACCTCTATAATATCGAACGTGATCTCGGCACAGAAATACAGCCTATTCCAGCAACTATCGATAAAAGCCTTTATGTATATGATACCCCCGAGAATATTCCTCGACCGATATCTAATTTCCAAACCAACCGTCAACCCACTGGGCGTGATCCACGAGATCAGCAGACATCTCAACAACCGCAGCAGCAGCAAAACAACCAGCGTGGAGGTCACGGTGGCTATAGTAACGGCCGCCCAAATGGTGCTGGCCAGGCCCAAGCCCAAAGACAGCCACAAGGCCAACGTCAAGGTCAGGGCTTCTCTCGTGGAGGTGGTAGATTCTCTGATCAATCCGGCCGTCGTGGTGGCGGTCATGGTAGCCAGGGCCAACGACAAAGTGTCCCGGATGGTCAGCGAGGCGGTGGTCGTGGTCAGGTTGCGGCTCAGTAGTCTATGTCTGATCTCCCGCTACATATATGAGTGCATTTCCTTGTTATTGTACATAATTATCTCCTTTCCCATCCTTGGCGATAGACTCGGACGCGTGGGCCAGCATTGGATTTCCTACCCTCTCGCACCATCAGACCACCCGGAGATTTCCCCTCTCCCCTTGGTCTGGTAGTTCCTTGAGTATACGATCTTCTTGCTCAGCATAGCGCATTCGTGTTTGTATCATACGAGTTTCTTTTCATATGCGTCGGTTGTCTTCTATTTGGGTCGTTTTTGTCTTGGGATCGGATTTGTGAGGAGCGGGGAACAAAAGTTCAGCGACTTCCAGCTGATATCATGACTAAACGATAGGGGCGTTTCTGGCGTTTTGGTTTGACCCGCTCACGTGGGTATGTCTCCTTCATCCTGCTTACGAGAATTGGCATGGCAGGCTGGCGTCGCGAGAGATCTGGTTGATTCTGTTCTTCAGTTTCCTCAACTTTGTTTATGAGGGAGCGTACGGAAGTATGCTGGGATAAATAGGTTGGGCATATTACTGGCATGGTGAGGCAGGGAGAATTTGGCTAATGGGTGGAATGGTCAAAGGTGCAGAGTATTTATGGGTGGTGGTAGTGGTGGTGGTAGTGGTGGAATTGGAATTGTCAATGATGGTCCCTTATCGTACTTTCAGACACGATGAGCCAGACATCGAGGATGGATGTAGAATTTTTATAAAAAAAAGCCACAAAACAACAAAAAACACACGGAGGGCAGAGGGCGGAGGAACTAGATCTGAATCATGGTGCTATATTGAGATATGGCTCGATCACCGTGAGCTGGTTACCTCGTTAGTCAATACACCTCTTCTCTCCAACTTTGATTTTCTGTTTGAATTGCTGTTGTGATTTATGGATTGCATCTCCCCTCTACTACCATGTATCCAAGAGAGCTTGGGCGGTTAGGTCTTCCCTCCACGGCTGTGCTTACTTTTTTATTATTTATCCCTTTTTGGTATGAGGCTCCCATGTGTAACGGGAGGGAACGTGCCGAAGACTGAACGGGCCGTCTCAAGCAGGTAGGCGTTCTAAATGTGCGAGGTACGTCCGTGATTTAATATGAAAACTGACCAAAGGAGGGAAGGGAACAAGAAGATCAGCCGAGTTAAACCAATCATGCGAATTGCCTAAGCTCTCAAACTCAGCCACGCAATAGAACTGCGCTCTTTTTTGGGGAAGGAAGGGTGGAGGGGTTCGCTCTCATCCTTTCTTTCTTTCTTCCTTCCTTCCTTCCTTCCTTCCTAGAGCTGTCATCTCAATAGCTCGTGCATATCGGGGGTCCTTGACGGGTCACACTTTATCCAAAGGCGTCGTAAAGTAGGCTCTTCTGGACTCCATTGATTCGGCAACGTGCCTGTGTTGCGTGCTTTGTTGGGATCCGATGTAAGGGGTTCGCTTGGAGGGATCCAACGTCGCAGCGCGTTGCGGAAAGATGATGCAGGCGGGCAGATGCACGGCGATAAGGGAGGCGAAGGAAGCTTCATGGAAGCATTTCGCCGTTCTCCTCGGCCGCAGATCACACGAGCTGACGAAGAAGTTAAAAGGGACAGCTTTCGAGCGTCGATGTTGTAATCGCCTCGGAAAAGCTTGGTCTTTGTCTGGGATAACCGTAGATGACTTTACAGTCTAATTAATTACTTGTTTACCTGTTCGGGCGAGCTTGTGCTGGCCTCTTACGGGGATGTCGGGCACATGCAGAAGGATGATAAAGACAGCTCGACCCCCCGTGGCGTGGTAGACTTGGGATCAATAAAAGTTGACTGTTTGGTCAAGGTAATTAATTACATCCTGCTGCCTCTAAACAGGGCGCCTCGTAGTGCCAGTAATTACTGTAGTAGTGTACATAAGATCCGGATGAACGATACTTGTACTGGATGATACATACAGTATCAAGAAAAGGAATTAATCTACGTACGTCGCAGCCCGCTTCCGACGGGACGGGTTGGCCCTCCGGCTTCTGGCTAAATCACCGGCCACATGGCTGACCAGGAGCGATGAGACGAGTCGGACAGCATCTGTTTGGGCTGACAGGATGGATTGCGGTATTAACCCTTCCTTCCTTTGGCGGCGGTGGGCAGGACTAGCAGAAAGAATCAAAAGCTAGGGAGCTGGCTATATTGTAATACAGTATCAGATCAGGATTACTAGGGCGCCGAGTTTTGCTGGCACAGTACAGTACAGTACCGTACAGCACCGTACAGCACCGTACTCGTACCCGTACCATGGGAGTTGCTGCCGGTGATGAGGAGGACAAATGAATCGGCGTGCCAAATAGGGTTAAAGTGAGAGTGAAGCTGGCCTAGGAAGAAGGATTCCCGAGAGCATTTGCGGCCGGGCGCTGGAACTATCCTGCGAAGTAATCTCGAGCGGTGAGGGCGGAAGGGATGAGGCATGTAGCCAGGACCAACGTGCTGCTGCTGTATCGAGACTCGAGCTTCGGAGAGAAGAAAGGTCAATAACTTGTACTGTTATAATTATGGCCACACTTCCCCCTTAATGCTGCTCTCTCTCTCTCTCTCTCTCTCCCTCCCTCTCTCTCCTTTCTTTCTGTCTCCATCCTTCTCCTTGCCATGATCCGACCCTCGTTATTCTCTTCTCTTCTCTTCTGTCCTCTTCGTTGTTATCATTAAATTCTATTTTTGGATTGCTGCCCTTCTCTCTACTCACGCCATCGTTCGCGAACTCCCTTATCCATTTCCCAGCTGCGGATCCGCAGAGTCGCTGGTCAAACGGTGCCCCACCAAGCGGGAGAACTTCTCCAGCTCGCGCTTCTAGGCCCTCTTCCACCACCACCACAACGCCTTGCAACGGCGGACAGCCCCAGAATCGTGGGAATCAAGAGACCTTCGACTTCATTCGACTTCATTCGACTTCATCTCTTGTATCATCGCGGTCCCCCCGGTGTGAGACTCGGCTCGCAGCTATGACTTCCATTGTAAGTTCATCTCGTTTCACCTCCAAGTCACTCAAGTCACTCCACCTACAATCCTGCCCCGCCCACGTGCTTGGACGATGCTGGCTGCAACACGCTCTCTGCACACGCTCAGTCGCCGCGCATTGCTTTCACGATTCTTCTGATGGCAAGAAGACATCATGCTAATCGATACTCCTTCTATAGTTATGCCTGGCGCATTACTGCGACACTCATGGCCCCACTCCCCTGATGGTCACCGAGGCTCTCCCGGTGGGCTGCGCGTCCTGCTTCCATGCCGACGAGAGTGATGGCCTGAGCACACGACGACACAGTACAAGTACACGATCTCTCGCCCGATCAGATAGTATGACAGGAACTGCGGCAAGTCCCTGGTTGCCAGCAGAATCGCAGTCCTCAGACAAGGAGAGCGGGCTGCGAGGGGCGGATCTCCAATTGCAGAGTTTTAGAATTGGAGCCACGACTTCTCCACTCGAAACCCCTCCAGAGAGTCCACGGATACGAGCTTTACAAGGCACACAACTCTCGAATGCGCAGCGGCGCGATTCTAGCTTCCGGAAGACGTATGATGAGAATGACAGGAAGAGGGCAATCCCATGCGAGAACTGCGCTCTTACACTCCCCAAAAAGACAAAGGAGGAGGTGCCTACAACGCCAACTGGGAAATCAAAGAAAATTGACAATGGCAGTCCAACCCTTCGAACGCGCAAAGCTTACGAGCGTGTCAGTTTCGTAGGAGAAGCACCTTCGCCGCCAAAGTCCCAAGCAGACGATTCTTCGGATTCGGGAGAATCAGATAAACATGTTCTCCCCAGACCAAGACGCCGCTCTGGAGAGCTCAAGCGAACGGGTACTTCCTCGAGCAACTCCTCGACATCGTTCGATTCCACACTCTCACACACTCATTACCTAGACTATACTTCAACTCACGAACCTCTAGCCCCGACCTCCTTCTCCCTAGTTCGCCAATCCTGCCTCCGGACCCTCTCCTGCGAGACTCTGCCGCCATCTATGGCATCTTCTACCGCGCCATCCACCTCATACCCTTTCTCAACAGGCCCGTTCTCATCCACCATAAGTACCTCCTCCGGTGGACCCATCTTCTTCGGTGATCCACTAGCGGGGTATACTACAGCATATATTTTCCGGATTCCAGATCCAACGGCACGAGGTCGGCGCCGAGTATATGCCCTCATGGCGTTATCAACACATCATGAACGACTTGCAATGCAATCCTTTTCTTTCTTATCTGCTGCCTTTCGAGAACTGGCGGCATGGATTCAGTCCCTAGCAGAAGCCGAATTGGAACGCTCGGAGAATTTAAATTCTCCTTTCAGAGAGACTTCTGACGGCAGAA
>NCSJ02000483.1:0-24101 GCA_002812745.2 Scytalidium lignicola | reverse complement strand
CGCGATGACCCCCCCGGGACCTCACTACGACGCCAAAAGCCTGCTACGCTACATTTAGAACACTGGTGGAACGGAGCGATGGGCCACCATCATCCCATCTCACTACTGCCGGCTTCCCCCAGACATGGTTCCACTCCAAGAAGGCCTGGCTGCTTCTGCCAGGCCTGCACACCCTTCCGCTTCCGCCATTCGTTGCTTTTGCCCTGTTCCTGGTCCACCGTTGCTTCCCCCCCTGGCCCTCTTCCTGCTCGCTTTGAGACCTTGACCTGATCGGTGGCATTGGGTGGGCACCGCCTATCTTCCTCTATCACACTCGTTGATCTGTCTTGGGATTTTTTACTTTATTCACAGGGTCTCCCCATCATCATCGTCGTTCGTTCTTCCCTTAGGCTTCCCCTCAGTCACCTCCGGCTTGTTCTTCTTATACAGCATATCTGTTTGCCTTTTTTTNCTAACTCTCTTCGACTCGTTACTTAGTCTTTGACCCGTCGAACATCTTCGGTCCTTTCCTTCGGCAATCAATACTGCTCTTCTGCTGTCCTTCCGAGTACCCAATCTGTGTTTTGTATATCAGCACTCATAATATTTCCACGATCAAACTCCACGACCTTCCCGTACCTTATTAGGTAGCCTATGTATAATCATCCATCTCAGCAGAAACCCTATTAGACAGTTTGTACAAAACTGTTGTTCAGTCACTCGCTCTACTCAGCATACATTTCTCGTCGAATCATCAGCTTCGCAATAATCATCATTCTGCTTCTTCAGCACCCAAGTCCTACGTCCAACTGAAGGACATCTGAAGTCGAAAGCCTCTTAATAACAACCGGAAACCCAACAAATCGGTATGTCTTTGGTCCTGGATCCTTGGTGTTGACTCACTGGGTGATGAAAGGTTGCCGAGTATCGTCACTAACAAGATCCAAAGCTAGAGACCAAGTAATCGTCATGGATCCGACGTTCGCTCACGCTGAAGCTATGGGACAATCTCCCTTCTTCTACTACAATCCAGACCCAAACTCGGACAATCGTCAGCACGGTCACTTCTCTCAGCACCCAAACATGCAGGTCCCCATGTTCCACCAGCATGTCCCGACCATGCCATCTACGCCAATATACTCAAGACCAAATTCGGCTTCTTCGCAGCCACACATCCCACAAAAAGTGTTTAGTTCGGTATTCCCACCTTCAATGACTCCAATGGCGTCTCCACGACCCATGTACCAGAAGCCAACAATCTTGATCCAGGAACATGCGCCAAGGTTGACTCTTGAGTCCGATCTCAGCGAGGCTGATATGTACTATTACCCATCAACACCGCCATTGTCGGCATCTGGAAGCGTTGGCAGCCCATCTGGCTGTGAAGCCATCCAGACTCCAATCAACAACACCATGTTCTACGCCATCAAGGGATTTGAGGGTGTGAAGGAAGGTTGCGAAGGCGAAGTCCACTCCGAATATCTTGGTTGCGGAGAATGGCCGCGCCCTGGATCTCCCCCAATGACTCCAGGTATGTATAGTAATCAATTTCCTTCGCTAATGGCGGGAGCTTAATTGTAGTGTGGTGGATGAATAAAACGCTGACCGAGTTTTTGGGTGTTTTAGTCTTTGTTCAGCCAAACTCGCTTATGAGCAGCAACACTAGCGACTTGCTCTCGGTCACTTCTTGCCCGTCGCTGTCGCCTTCTCCTTCCCCCTATCCTCGAGAACAGGATTTCGACTTCTGCGATCCTCGAAACCTCACTGTTGGCAACAGCCCGCTATCCAACCCATGCCTGACTCCCACTGCCGAGTTTCCGACGCTGCCCACACTTTGTGCAGGTGACGACGAAGCTCACCGATTCATGTTAGGAGGTGAGGCTGTCAAAGCTGAGAATACCACCCCGATCAATTTTGATTTCTCCAACTGCCAGCCCGATCTGCCTAAGTTCGACGAGTTCTCCGATCTTGATTCTGAGGAGGACTTTGTAAACGGATTAGTCAACTTCCCTGTTACTGACAACGTTCAATACTTTGGAGCTAAGAGACAACGCACAAATTCCGACCCTGTCTCCGTCGTTGAGTCCCTCATTAGTGAAGACGACTTGGAGGAATTCGAGGAATCGGATCAGTTCGCTACTGCCTGCCTTCCAAGCCCTCCAGCTTCTGGCCCTGATGAATCTGATGGAAAGCCAGTGAAGCGTACTAAGAAGTCAAAGGTTGCCCACTTTGAGGACAGCTCCGATTTTGATCCTATAGTCAGATCGCGGAGGTACTCGGTTCCCATGAACAGTGCTGCCGGAGAATCCGAAGAGAACGCCACTGAAGGCCGACAGAACACTGCACCCAGCCAGTCAGGCTCCTCGGACAATAACACATCGTCCAACGCCATGAGCAGTGCATCTGGGGCTGGTCCTCAGCACGTACCAGTCAACCGTCGGGGTCGCAAGCAGTCCCTCACTGAAGATCCTTCCAAGACCTTCGTCTGCGAGCTATGCAACCGTCGTTTCCGACGTCAGGAGCATCTCAAGCGCCACTACCGCTCTCTCCACACCCAAGAAAAGCCATTCGAGTGCCATGAGTGTGGCAAGAAGTTTTCCCGCAGCGATAACTTGTCCCAGCATGCTCGCACTCATGGAAGCGGTGCCATCGTTATGGGCATCTTGGAAGATGGCGAGGTTCCAAGTGATCACAACGAGTCTACCAGCGATGGCGAGCACATCCACACTCTTGGTAGTGTTCTATTCAATGTTGCAGCAACAGCCTCTGGCAGTGATTCGGACGCCTCAACTGATGGGACAAGCGAAGGTGACAACCAAGCTCGCAAGAAGCGCAAGCGGTCTGAGTAAATTCAGTCTACTGCTAGACGATTCAATTACCACAACGATTCTCACGAAATAAAATTTATAAAAAAATATGGGGTTCGCCCATTCTTCAATATTTTTGGCCGGACGTTACCTTTTATGCGAACGGTCCTTAGGGATATTGGCTGCGCCGCGTAGCGCTGATGTTATCACGAATGGGATGAACCAAAAACCCAAAAGTCATTTGCTGTTTACGCTTGGTGTTCTGTTTCTATATGGATATTTTTCTTCTCTGTATTATCTGATTTTTACACACTCGAAGATTGTTGTTTTCACAATTTTAGCGTGATGATGGGAATTTTTGGAAGGTTTTTTGGGCAGGTGGGAACTGTATTTTGATAAAATTGGAGGTTGGGGGCATTGAAATAATTTTCTCTACGTTCGTTGTAATAGTAGCTGTTGGACGTGAGCTGGTCGATCGTCTCTCTAGCTGTCTCGTTTCTATTTTATTATCTTGCTCTATTGCTAATCGTTCTTTGCATTGCATCATACTTGCCTACGCAGGTAGATGGCAGATCACAAATTTTATAACGCTTTTTGATTTTTAGAGAGAACCAAATAACAGAAAGTTTTATCTAAAACCATCCTGATCGTGTAACTAATTTGTTGTGTGGTCTGCGAGAATCGTGTGGAGTTTCACTCAGGTGAAGGTATATAAATTTCTGGAAGTTTTCTTAAGGGGCATTGTTGAAAATAATTTTAGGCCTTAGGCATCAGCATTGACCTTAGATGATGTCTAAGAGAAATTTACATTAGACAGGATGATTAGGTAGCTCAACCCAAACATTAGAGGCCTTTCTGTCTTGTATCACCTATTATGCACAATTCCATCACCATTTCTAAAATGATTGAAATGAATATACAAATTGGATCATAACTGAGACTATTATGATTATCTGTCTCGGTTGGGCCGCCATCCAGCAACCAACATGGCAGCTGAATCACTGAACGTCATTGCACTGATATCAGGTGGGAAAGACAGTTTCTTTTCGATCCTTCACTGCCTCCAACATGGACACAAGGTCATAGCACTGGCAAACCTCTATCCGCCTGTTCCACAGCAATCATCGCAAGCTTCCGAAGCCGGAGAGGGGGAGGATGAGCAGGATCTCAACAGCTTCATGTACCAGACCGTTGGACATTCTGTTATTCCTCTTTATGAAAAAGCTTTAGGAATTCCTTTATATCGACAACCTATCACCGGCGGTGCACGACAGACAGATACGTCATATGACTCTTCACGTGTCTACCAAGCTAGTGAGGTACTGTCTGAGACCGAGGATGATGAGACGGAGTCGCTGGTACCTCTCCTGAAAAGGATTATGGCAGCTCACCCAACTGCAAATGCACTCAGCACAGGTGCGATCTTATCGACGTACCAACGAACTCGAGTCGAGTCTGTTGCTATTCGTCTGGGTCTTACCCCCCTTGCATTCTTATGGAAATACCCCATCCTTCCACCTGGAACTCAGGATTCACTCTTGTACGATATGAGTGCAGTTGGGCTGGATGCTCGGATTGTGAAAGTCGCTAGTGGCGGGCTTGATGAGAGCTTCTTAGGGGAAAATGTTGCTAGTGCAAGGGGCATTACAAGGTTAGGGAGGGCTATGAGTAGGTTTGGTAGCAATTCTGATGGAGCTGTGCTAGGTGAAGGAGGTGAGTTTGAGACTTTGGTGGTAGACGGCCCCAACAATCTCTTTAAAAGAAGGATAGAAATGAATGAGAGTAAAGCAGTAAAGGAGGGTGGTGGATCTGTCTGGTTGCAAATTCGAAATGCTACAGTGGTCATGAAGTCAGATGCATCAGAGAGCTTGCCAGTTTGTAGGATCCCGGATCAGCTGGATGAAAGGTTTGTGAGTGCTCATATGGCTCTTAATGATACGGATTCTCTTGCAGAAGAAACCAGAGCTGTTACAACCCAAAGAAATCATGACGGGGTATGGGTTGGGGATCGGTCGTCCGAATCGGCACTAGACACCCCTATTTTTCTTACAGTAGGAGGTCCTTGGATCTCACCCTTCGAATCTATCACTAAGGAAGCAGAGGAATTAATAGCGCAAATTAGATTAAAGCTACAGGAATCCTCTCTCAATACCCCAGATATCATATCAACGGTGATTACATTACGGTCTATGGCAGATTTTGCTTCAATAAACAAGGTATACACCACATCCTGTTGAGAGCTAGAAGGACCTTTTTGCTTTATTCATAGAAAGGGTACTAATCCATTAAAGGTCTATGGCGCGCTCTTCACACACCCTAATCCACCCTCAAGAGTGACAATTTCCTGTGGAGATATGATGCCTGATAATTGCAATGTTATAATCCATCTGAACATCCAACCAATATCAAAAACCCCACTTCAAACTTCGAGGTCGGCATTGCACGTCCAGTCTCGGTCATACTGGGCACCGGCAAACATTGGCCCTTATTCCCAAGCAATATCTTTTCCGATATCATCTACACCTGGGACCCCAGCAAACAATTCCTCCGTTGTATATATAGCAGGCCAAATACCACTAATCCCGCATACAATGGCTCTACCGTTATCAGATCGTAAGCATTTTCTCTTTCATCATGATTCGCTTCTAATGGTTCCTTTCAATAGCCTCAGAAGATCAACTTATAAACTTCAGACAGCAAACTATCCTCGCTCTTCAGCATCTCTGGCGCATAGGACAGGATATGCATGTTGGCTGTTGGACCAGTGCAGTTGCTTATCTACCACAAGATTCACCATTGCCTGTAGAGGCGAGAAACAAAGTGGCTAGCAAAGCATGGAGATATCTCAACCTCATTACAGCAGCCTCTGACGAAGAGGAAGCTGAGGAGCGTGATCTCTGGGAAGAAAAATTCTATGGGGGTAGGGAAAGGATGGGAGATAGCAATACTCCTGCATCCTCCCTCCTTCCTCATCCTGCGGTTCTAAAACCAGACCTCTCGAATAATGAGTCCTTTCCCATCCCAATTTTCTATGCCGTTGAAGTGGCAGAGCTTCCTCGTGGAAGTTCAATAGAGTGGCATGCGCACCAAGGAATCGTGAATGGCCCAGTCAGAGTACGTGCACTTTTACTACATCTACATATTCTAGGAAAGTTTGACTATCTTGAATGAGTACTGACAAGATGCCTCATTCTAGCTGCTACTCTCCGAATCAAGTGAGTCGAACTGGGCTTTACAACAAGCTGTCGTGGCGGACACAGTTTCCTACTGCGTTCTAGCCATTAGCTATGCTTGGGCAAATCATGGAATCTTTAGTGAACAGATTCAGCTAGCTATGGTAGAAGCAGGTTTGGATAAGACTTCTCACCCCTATCTTTCCTATATCGACGTTTCCGACCAGAGCAAACTGGATGCTCTAAGTAGTCTCAATGGCCTCGTGCTGTGTAGGAGTATCTGGGATGTTAATAGTTCTAGGATAGGCGCTGTGTTATTATTCAGATTCGCATAGAACTAGGTCGATTTTGGCCTTTGGCATTTGAAACAGGCGGGGTAAGGACATATCACTCCCTTACCCAAAGGTAAAATAACATATTCAACGATTCATCACAAAGACATGGCTTGGTTATTTTAACTCTAATTACTACAATCGATTCCAGGCAAATATACATGCAAGGGACCAGGTATCTTTTTTTTTATCTACCACCCGGCACCACCCCCTTTTCCAGCAAAACCAGTACTCTCTTCTATTTTCTTCTGGCCACCACCCTTTGTCGGCTTCTGCTGCGCAGCCTCATGTTTCCTTAACTCTTCGGGAACACGGGAAATCGCGCTCTTTGTCAGCATCTGCTTGAGATCATACAGGACATCCGAATCTTCATTGCCCAAGAAAGTGATAGCGACACCACTCTTGCCAGCGCGACCTGTACGACCAACACGATGGGTATAAGCTTCGATGCTGTTTGCCATATTAAAGTTGATGACCAGACTAACGTCGGGCACATCAATACCTCTACCAGCCAGATCAGTGGCAACGAGGACATGTGCAGCACCGGAACGCAAGGCGGCAAGCGCAGCCTCACGCTGCTCTTGTGTCTTACTACCATGAAGAGCAACCGTTGAAAAGCCCATGTGTTTGACATCTTTTGCAATAGTGTCGCAGTTGCGTTTGATGTTGACGAAGACGATGATAGGAGGTTTGAATTCTCCTGAATTGAGGAGTTCGTTGAGACGCTTCTTCCTCTTATCTTCACCACCAACAAACTCTACACGCTGCTCGACGGTGTCTACAGCTTCTCCAATGTTACCGATGGTAACTATCGCAGGCCTTCTCAAGTACTTCTTCGCTATCTTCTCAACCGCTGGGGGCATAGTAGCTGTGTACATCATTGTTTGTCTGTAGCGGTCCTTACCGCCAAGATGTCTGCTCATAGCTTGTGCATCCTCAGCATCGTCCGTATCTGGTTTCTCATTTGTGACAGGCAGAGCATCTAAAATCTTATTCACAGACTCTTCAAACCCGAGATCGATCATACGATCGGCTTCATCCATGATAACATAACAACACTGGCCCAAGACCAAGACTCGCCGTTCTATACAATCCACTAGACGACCAGGTGTCGCAATAATGATCTCGGCTCCATTTCGTAGATTATAAGCTTGCTCCTCCAGAGAATGACCACCAACAATACTGACACAAGTGAAACCTAAGGGTGTAGCAAATTTTCGAGCCTCGACTTCAATCTGTTGCGCCAATTCACGAGTAGGTGCGAGAATAATAGCGTATGGACCGTCGTTCTTGGTGAACTCATTTAGAGCTGGCAGCTCTGATATATAGACCAGTAGAGGAAGTAAGAAAGCCGCAGTTTTACCTGAACCAGTGACGGCAACACCGATCAAGTCTCTAGCTTGTAGCGCAATAGGTATCGCAGCTCTCTGAACAGCTGAAGGCTCGTCGTAACCCACTTGAGAAATGATATCCAGAAGTCGTTTTGGAAGTTTAGACTCGGACCAGCTCCGCATTGGATTCGGTATACCACCACCTTTCGTGCTGATGTTAAAATCTTCCTTGAAAATACGCCAGTCCCTTTCTCGCATATGTTCCAGCTTCTTTTCACTCCAATGTTTATCTAGAGAATTCCTTCCTCCCTCTTCCTTCATCCGTCGTTCCATCTCCATTATTTCTCTAGCTCGTGCAGTTCCTGCCACAGCATCGTGCTCTTCTAGTGCTTTCGCATACTTCAACACAACACTTTCACTTACATCATCCCCAAAGCCACCTAACCTTCCCCTTCCAAAAAANGTTGGCTTCAGCACGGGACGAGTAAATCGGGTTATAGTCTGGACTAGTGTCCTCCTCTGCATTCCATTCAAAGTTGAACTTTTTCTCTGTTGTTCGCCGCCTCTTTTTCTTGGCTGAGAAGGTGGACTGATTCGTGTCTGCTCCCATATATCGAGTTCGTATTAGTGCAGCTTCAGGATTTGCCCCATCGGCGGGACGCTTCCCCCCTGCCAACGTTGCTTTCCCAGTACCAGATGATGATCTCGTGGGTGCGTCATTCGCCGTTTTACTCGACTGGTCGTTTCTCGGTCTAGTCGGAGGTTCGACATTCCGCATAGCTCGTGGTCCGGTCGGGACTGAGAATGTGTCCTGTCCATTTGGTTGAGCATTTCTCCCATTTGATATACTGTCGCGACCATTTACAGCGGCAGGTAAGGTGTCACGTTCCGTCTCAAGCCGCCTTTGCTGCTCTTCTACTTCCCGCGCCCTCTTCTCCAGTGCTAGCTTTTCCCGCGCAGCTTTCGACAAGAACTTGGGCTTTGAAGCAGCCTCATCTGCTTCCTTCTTCTTCTTCAGGATATCCTCGATACTAAGAGGTCCGCGGCTCTGCTGGGAGCCCCATCCTGATTTCTTCTTCTTTACTAGCCCCTCAGGAGGTGGTGGCAGCGATTCCGATGGTGGAGGTGGTGGAAGATCATCTGGAGGTGGAGGAGCATGATTGCTTGGAGGCGCAGGAGGTGCTATGAAATCAGGTGGTGGCGGAGGAACAACGGAATCGGGGGGAGGTGGTGGAGGTGAAGATGGCCGTCCATTTGAGGCGGTATAATGCGTTGTATCGCCGTATGAAACACCATTCGAATAGGTAGCCATAGTATTTTGAGGGTTGATGTAGAGAGGCTCGAGAGGCAAAAGCAAGGCGAGGCTGAAAGACGTTTAAGCGAAACGCCATGAATATGCATGCTGACTAAGGAACTTTTTATCTTCAAAGCTTCAACGACCTCGAAAACATCTGAGCTTTAGTTTGAGCCTATCCAGCCGCACACAGCATGGCGGGCAACACTCAGCAGTTTATCAAGCTGGCAGAGCGATTACCTCCCCAGTTACTACGATTCTTTGCCCGCTATCCTCCTCAAACCATCCTCCCTCAATCACAAACATCTCTGTCAACCACCTCTCCCGATGCTTCCTCGGCGCCAACAGCAGTAGACCCGGCTGCTTCCAATCCGAGTCAAACTGCGGTCAATTCGACAGTTCCATCTCCATTTGCTCCACACAAGCATCCTATAACGGGGAAATGGCATGATCCTGTATTTTCTTTAAGGAGACAGGCCGATCTTGTCAAGCTCGCGAGACAGTACGGAGTCGAAGAGCTTTTACCACCTACAACGAAGGGAACTGTAGAGAGGTTAAAGAGGAGGGCAGAGAATGGACTTAGAGTTAAGGGAACTGGAGTTGGACAACGGGTGAAGGGTAAGGAATCCGAGAGAACATTGAAGGGACGGTTAGAGATGCGCAAGAAGGCCATGCTGGAGATGCCGAAGATGATCCAACAATGGAAAGAGGTATGTTATTCACCTATCGCTGGTGATCAAGGACAGATACTAATATTTTATATCAGAGAGGACATGGTCGTGGTTGGAAGAAATGGCCCAAATAAAAGAACATTCGTGGCACGAAGAATCCCTCTCCTCCCCATCCAGAGAATGGATGTTATCTGTAAAAACAGTATGCTTGGTGCGGATGACATGGAAACGGCGTTTAGAAGATTTTCCAGCTCTGAAATTTACATTATTACATATGTACCACTACCTGATAGGTCAAGAGAATATAAATATTGTACGACTAGTCAAGGATGGAATTAGAGATGTATATGCTCGACAATATCTCTCTCATGTTTCACTAATGGTAATGAAGATACAATATCTCTACTTCTCTCCCCTGCTACACAATCCTGATTTCTATTTTTCTGTTGAAAGGAAACTCTGTATGGTAAGACAAGTATAATTGGCAGGTAGGGAAGAAAGCATGTGATTAACTCTTCGAACCTCCTCGGATGATATACAGTTGTGAAATATTGAGATCTAATCAAATTGATTTAACTCTTGCATAATTTCAGCCAATTTTTCCTGCGTTGTTAATAGCGGTGATCAACGCCTCGTGTATAATCTTTAACCAACCTATTAGCCCGACCAGGGGTTAGAGGCGAATCATACTTAAACTCGGCGTTTTCTTCAAATGCCTCCATAACGGATCCAAGTCCAAAACTAGGTACCTTTTTATCTTCAGGAACATACACCAAGTCTCGACCCTCAGGAGTTCTGCCAGTTCCTATATTACGCCATTCGGTCAAAACCAAGGCACGCAAATCTTGTTTGGGCTCCCTACTGTCAATCCGGATCTCTAGATGGCAATGTGTGCAAGGTTGTATACATATAGATCTCATTCCTGATTTCCAAGTCAGCCTTTGAGGCCCTATAAACATTGCATTATTAGTATTTGTCAAGCCAATGCAGCATATGGTTTTGTGACGGCAGATGACGTGATTCCAACGGAGAGACTGTTTGTCGTCCAAGGGGTTCGGTACAACAACCGTTTGTTTCCGGACATACATCTTGTTATTTATGATCCGATGGGAAGGCATGTGGTATTGATGATATTTGCCGATTCTTTTCTCCAGAAACAGTCTTCCTGCAAGCGACAGTCGTGATAAAAATCTAGAACAATCCTGTCCTTGTCTATGAAGTTGCATGGCTATTTGGAAAACAGCGATATCCCAAGAGTCGTGAAGATGAGTGAACGGATATGGGCGGACTGGCCTACATCTTGGATATTTGAAACGGATCTTAGTCCTCTTGCTGACGTACGGAGAACCGTCCCCAGTATAGTGGAGATTTTCACATTTAAAACACATGATGTAATTATGCAAATCTCTCTCCAGGGTCTCCAGAAATTCCTTTCTCTGGTCCACCAAGTCCTTGAAACACTGTGGTCCGATCATCGATGCAATACTGCGACAACTCAAATAGAATAATGCCTTCGAACACCTTGGCAAAAAGCTGATTATGATTAAAAGGACATCTAAAGGAAGCGCATGCAGTCTAAAATTTGGCGACTCTGGCTTTCCCATAGTGTTGTCCGATCCGCCCATCCGAGGAATCCAATTTGGGATATAGATAGCCACTGATAAAATCAGGGATGTATAGTAGATCTAGGAAAACTGGCTCAAGAGAGATTAGCAACAAGGAAATAGATTCAAGATACCAAATTGAACAGAATGAAAGTAGTTGAATTAGAAGGAAAGAAACAAGTCCATAATGTAGAAATTATAGCAAACGCTAACAAGATCAGTTCCTTAAACCTACCATTATTGGTGACCGGAAACATCAATGGTGTGATCATAATGACGAACAGTTGCATCATTACCATCAGAGAAATAGATCCTACCCTAAGATAGATGTTAGAAGAACAGTAGCTAATGTGTACTAGGGCATGTTTCCGAATCAAACAAGCCGAAAATATTTACGTAGAACTAGAAAGAATTACAAATAGCCTCCAACTAAAATTTGAAGATTTAGCATAAAATTTCATTAGAATTAATTCTGAAGAGGTGCCACTCTGTAATACATTTATAAGGATGCTAGGCACTGTATCCACCCCTAACTAAACCTAAACCCCATAAAATTCGTGTCCATTTCCGACCAAGCAGTTTTCAGAAGATGGACAAGATCAAAAAAAGAGATCAGCCCTAAGAATCGAAGTTACAAGCTCGCGGCAATTTATATTTTGGCTGAAAGACCCTGCTGAGATCATCAGATATAAAACATGCGAAGAGCAGGGATCCTTAGATCAAAATGGTGATAAAACAATAAGACGAATGGTAAAAAACGATTAGAGACAACGGTCACAATCGTTGAGATGAATGTCGGCTGTCCCATTTAATCCAAATGACAGCTACAGGCCATCCCACAAGTCGTGAGCCCATCCATCTAAATCCTGCTGGCTAAAAACGATATCATGTTCTGGAGGATTATTCGCCGGGCGGAGGAAGACTTCGTCAAATTCCAGAATGAGAGGCCCTCCAGTGATGGTCGAAGCATTTGCATTGGATTGGTTAATGGCGATGGTAGCGACGAGTGCAGCTGGATATGGCCCACGGTTGCGTGTGACTCGTGGATTGGGATTAGGATCTGGAATCCACTTCTCGATGGTAACACGCCTTCTGTTGGGGTTCACCTTGATAAGCAACACAATCCGCACCGCGTGTTTCGAGAGTGAAATCCACCATCGTGCGTCAGTTCTCAATCTATTGATACTTTCCGAGTAGCCCGCCTCTATGACAAGGCTCGGCCATCTCTTCTTCGGTCGTGGGTGGATCGTGTTGTTGACGTATGAGGAGTCTGCTTCCTTTTTGGAATCATTCTCACTTGTATATAATGTTGCACCGAGCTCCAAATGTTCGGCACGGCTGAGGCCCATGCGATCAGCTCGACAGATAATATCAGATCCGAGCGACCTATGAGCTCTTTCGTGGATCTCGCTTGGTAACTTAATGATTAAAGTCTGGATGTCGGCAAGATACATAAATCTGACTTTGCAGCCAAGTTCTCCTCTTCGCCGCTCGATATTTTGGAAATCATTGCTTGACACATGGGAAATGGTAAAGTATTCCGCTTTAAGATCGCCATCTTTGAGTTTCTGGTCATGATAGGTGATTATCCTTTTCAGAATTTTTATGCCGGCGTATTTGATAGGAGTGTATTCATTAGTAAGAGCTATATCCGAAGAGGACATGGTAGCTGAAGGCTGAGAGCCGCTGGAGAAATTTTTTGGGGCAATGCTGCTGCTAGCATAAGCACCATCTGCGGAGGAAGATGTCTCGGCCATATTTATAATTTGCGGTCGTTATGACGTCAGCCTACTAAAAAGTTTCGTTAGTTTTTTAATGATTAAGAATGATAGAGCAATGATAGAGTAATAACATACTGCGGACAATTTGATGATAGAGCGAATGTTGGTTGTGCGCGCGTTTGTCCAAGGTGGTTTTAGTTGTCGATCTCCTAGTTGAGATAAGAAATTGAGGATATGGAGATGAATAATTGGGGATGGTGATGGAAAGTAGAAAGTGGAAGAGGAAGAAGTGATGAAGCTGGGTTATTTATAACCTGAGAGAAATGGTTCACTAGATGTGAGATGGTGGTGGAAAGTGGAAAGAAAAAGAGGAAGAAGTAATGAAGCTGAGTTATTTATAACTTAAGAGAAATAAATAATTAGATGTGAGATGATGATAGAAAGTAGAAAGTAGAAGAGGAAGAAGTGATGAAGCTGGGTTATTTATAACCTGAGAGAAATAATTCACTAGATGTAAGATGGTAGGAAGTAGGAAGTGGAAGAAGATGAAGTGAAGAGGTTGGGTTATAATCCGAGAGAAATAATTCACTAGATGTAAGACGTAAGATCGTAGAAAGTAGGAAGTGGAAGAGGATGAAGTGATGAAGCTGGGTTATTTATGACTTGAGAGAAATGATTCACTAGATGTTCATGTGTAGAAATAACAGAGATTCAAGTGATTAACTCTCTTAGATCCACACAAAAATGTCTACAAGATTCAATATTTTGAACCTGTAGGCCACTCACCGAGCGTAAAAGAACGAATTCACTTTCTCCGTATTCAACATTAGCCTCCAACAATACTTACCCCATCAACAGACGGTATTATACGATATAGATAGATGCTCTGAAGTTGGATTCAATATGATGTGTTCTCGGAGAAACCTATCCTCCGGCAAGGAGTCACGCGTCTTCTCACGGGTAGTGATATACAGACTGCACTTACACTCACCCAAAAATACCGTACCTCATCTATGATTAAAAGCAAAGAATGGTATTTCTTGAGAGAAACACGAAATGTAATATATGCATGAAGACTCACATTATCTAGGCTCCGAAAGCCCTACCTCCAGCAGCGAAGCAGGTAAAGATTCAGCAATGGTTCCGCGAATCAATGGGCGTCTACTCCTTCAAAGAGCTGGAGAAACTTCTCCCTTCGGTTGGATCCATCAATGGCATGCAAGTCAAAGACTACCTCCAAGCCCTCGTCGACGAGAACCAGATACGCGTCGAGAAGATCGGTAGCGGTAACTGGTACTGGTCCTTCATGTCGGATGCGAAAAAGAGCAAAGAGAATACAATAGCAAGCTTGACGTCCGAAGAAATGAAACTTAAGATGGTAATTGAAGAACTAGAGAGACAGATAGCAGAAGAGATGACAAAGCGTGCGGAAGATGATGAGATGCTTGAGGATAATGGAATGGATAGGATGGCACTTTTGGAGGCACACGAGGTCCTCCTGAAGGAAATTGAAGAGCTCGACAAAGAGTTGACCAGCTATAGCGATAATGATCCTACCGAGGTCCTACGAAAGTTGGAGGATATAGAGAGGTTAAAGGACACTGCAATCAAGTGGACGGACAATATTGAAGCTGTGCAGTCCTTCCTGCTGAGCCTGACGGACCGAGACGACGTTGCCGGAATAATGCGGAAGGCTTGCGGTGACGAATACGTCTTAGGAGAAGGACTAAGAGAGCTATAATACATGGATGCTACTTACGGTGTACCAACAGGAGACGTGGGAGAAATTTGGGTCTTCGACTATTGAGGCACAACCTCGCCACTATTGCTACAGTATTTTCTGTGGGCAAATTAATAAGCCAGCTATTACAGTAGGAGATTACTTATTTTAGGGACACAATATTGCTAATCACTCAAGTTGATTTCGTTTTTCTCGCTTCCGTTTGGTAATTCGCGGATTGCGGATCTTAAGGTCGTTCAAAATGTGACGATGGTGGTTTACGGTGCAGGTGCAGGGTTACATAGGGAAAAAGCTTGGTGCCGAGAGTCTGCAAGTGTCATTGCTCCAAAACCCAAGAGGCCCCTGCAGACTTTTTTCCCCAGGCTGGACGAGGCGCCACATGGAGGTCAAGCTTTTCAAGTGGGATGACCGGGCGACCCGGATGGCGATCCCAATGCTCCCTTCCATGAAGGGACCCTTTTGCAGGCACGGCAAGCACGACGTTGACTGCCCTCCAAACCGCTTATTCTTCCGTGTTTTCTTCATCATCTTCTTCCTCTTCCTCGGCGATTGATGGCTCCAGCCGCACGAGGGCCAGACAGAGAGATCCTCATGGGTTGACGTGGCGTCCCGCATTACGTCTTCAGATCCTACTCAGATAGGCTGTTGAGATGGACATGGTTGCCGCCAAAT
Organism: Scytalidium lignicola; assembly: GCA_002812745.2. Taxonomy (NCBI): domain Eukaryota; kingdom Fungi; phylum Ascomycota; class Leotiomycetes; genus Scytalidium; species Scytalidium lignicola. The sequence continues at coordinate 8,776 of NCSJ02000483.1, read as the reverse complement.
GTACCCGCTGCCTTTCTTTTTTGGGGCCACATTGGCATGCACCCGAGATCCTGGATCCGCTGCTTGTTTCCCCCCCAGTCCACTGGTCGGCTCTCCTTGGTATCTTGTCTCGAGCCTTGCACTGGAGGCTGGAACGGCACAACGGTAACACCATTTGCGCGAGCCTGGGCTCATGGTGGAAGCGCTGTGCATCTAGCAAAAGGCTTGTCATGCAGAAGAGGCTTGTTACTGTCGCGCGCAGTCTCGTGTCCTGCCGGGCAAAGGCACGGCCTCCAGCTTGTAGATCTGCCAATAATGAATGTCCCTTTCCGGATGACTGCTGCATCTGTACGATTCTGTAGTTGCTGTAACGTTCGTTTGCAGCCAGCACCCACCATCATGAGTGACTCTCCGCTGCCAAAACCCCATTGCTGAATTGTACTTTTGCCGGATGGGCTGTCGAAGTCAACGCCGGCTTGATCGGCCAGCCGCTTTTCTCGCCCTCGAAGCCTTTGTCGTGCAGCTGGAGTCTGGTAAGTCCCGCTGTTGATTGCGAATCCCAAGTTTTGTTGGCTGAGATCTTGCACACACCCTCAGCCCATCATCGGCTGGCTAACGGGAAGGGGGAAAGGAAAGTGAGAGGGAGAGAGAAAGAGAAAAAAACAGGTAATAATTAAGGCTGCGCTATTCGATCCTCCTCTCTTCTGCTTTACCCGTATTGGACTTCCTGAGGCACTACTCGCGTGCTCTCGAACACTGCTCAAACATCTCTTTACCTCCCCTCCCCTCCCCTCCTCTTTTTTTTTTCAGCCCCTCTTCTCAAGATTTCTTTCCTGGCCATGGCTCAATTCGATTTCTATGCCTTGCGTCCCTGATGGTTGTGCTGTAACCGCCCGCAAGAATGCTTGAATGTCCTTGAGAAGTTGGGAACGCGTGGCCCTGGCTCAGCCCTTCTCTGCACAACGCCCGAACGGTGCTACAGCATCATTCCTCTCCTCTCCTCTTTGCGGGACCTTGGCCCCCCAAAAAGCCTAGGACCATCGCAGACGCCCGCTTTCAGTTGGTGATCCTCAAGTCAGCCGTCTTGGATGTGCGAAGGTGCTACCGGACAAATAGCACCTTGGTAACTGCTCGCTTTTCTGCTGCTCTTGTCCGTCTCGTGTGACCGTATGACACCCGGTTGTCCCTCATAGCTACGGTACTTGGCACTTTCACGATCGCGGCTCGCCATCTTGGCAGACAAGCAGCGCAAACCGCACACTCTCTTCTGGACACCCGAACCAACGCCCTGAGCAAAGGCATGTGTGCAACACCCACACCTGCGACCTCGACGTCTATCGCATCTGTTGGGCAATCATTGCTCTCGAGACTTGCGTTGCCGTTGAGGTCGCGGTCGCGGAACCTTACGGATTTCCACGTCCGCCTGGAAGATCCGTATCGAAAATATTCCCCAGGCGCTGTGGTTAAGGGAGCCGTCGTTCTCACGGTCGTGAAGCCGGTGCGAATCACGCATCTTACAGTGTGCCTTCATGGATTCGTGCGAGTCTTTAAAACCCCGAACAACCGCAACGACCCTCTGCCTGCGAATCCCAACTTCGCAGATTCAGCTAATCCTCGGAGATCACAGTACCTAGGCAATGGCCATGCCTCTCTCTTCCAGGATGAAGTCACCCTGTGTGGAGAGGGACGGCTCGAGCCTGGAGTATACGAGTTTAATTTCGAATTGGAGTTTCCTAGTAAAGGGATTCCAACCAGTATTGATGTGGGTCCATATTCTTTTGTCGTCATTGGGGTTTGGCCTTAAACATTTTTTCCCTCCTTGCTAACAATTGGGAATAGTTCGAAAGAGGTACAATATCATACCTCGTTACGGCGACCATTACGCGCCCGACGTCCATTGCTGCCACGATGACTTGCGATCAGAAGGTGTCACTTGTCGAGACTGTAGACGTTGGACCTATGCCTCCACCACGAGCGAGAACCATTTCCCTCGAGCCTATAGCTAAACGGAGAAGGAGGAAAACCCTCAAGAGTATGAAGAGTATTGTAGCAGAAACCAATGATGGGAGTTCTGGAAGTGAAGGCAGAAGGGCAGGTTCAATCCTCGGCGAAGAGTCTGTAAGCCAGTCCGGATCGATGGAAGGAAATGCAGTTCCACGAAGCTCAGGACCGAGTGAAGCACAAAGCGATGCGAGTACAGATAGCATGGTCAGTAGCAGCACTGGTGGACATAGCATCAGAATGGAACCGATGACAAATTCGACGAAGTCTACGATCGGTAGCCAAGAGACCACGCTCAGAGAGTATGTGGCAGACAAAACCATCGTAGCCAATATTGAACTACTCAAATCGGGTTGTCTGCCAGGGGATAATATCCCGGTGAAAATATATATAAAGCACACAAAAGTTATCAAAAGCATGCATGGAGTAATAATCACACTTTACAGGCAGGGCCGGATCGACTCCGCACCACCACTATCACTATTCGCGGATCTTACTGGGAAAGAAGCTGCTCGATTGAAACACGAAGATTACTATCCAAAGTCCAGAACGGGTCTTGGCGGCTTGTCATTGATGTCGGCCGGCTCCAGCAGCCTCTTTCGAAAAGATCTTTCCCAGACGTTTGCTCCACTCATTGTTGACCCAAATACTCTCGTGGCTGTTGTGAATGCATCCATTCGGGTACCCGAAGATGTGTTTCCAACTATCTCAGGGGTCCCTGGAGAGATGATCAGCTTCAAATATCATGTGGAAGTGGTACTAGATCTAGGAGGTAGACTGGCTGGTCAACAGCGTCATGTTCCACGAGTCGGGACAATGACTCTCCCATCCACGTATGGAAACTCTTCAACTGGCCGAGCAGATTCCAACACCGTCACTATGAATACGAATATGGTGGCAGCTTGGGGTGGAAGCATCGTCGATACTGATCACATCAGACGGGAGAAAAGCGTTGTTGCATGTCTTTTCGAAGTCATCGTTGGCACAACCGACAGTGCACGGAAACGTTCGAAGGTAACGAAACCAAGTCCGGAGTTAATACCAGATACACCGGCGAGTCCAGCTCCCACACACGATATACCGGCAGAATACCATGAGGCTCCAAGTACAGGGGAGGAAGGGTATCCTGAACATGACCAGTATACAGATCAATACTACAATAGCCAATATGACGTGGAATATAACGAATACTTTCCAGGAACTGTCCCCGATCAACATCTCGAGTACGATCAATACCCTGAATATTCTCATCCTCCAGAAACCCAAATACATATCCCACCTCCAGAGGTTCCAGGAGAGGAAGGCCTTACTGAGAAAGAGAGAATACGTCGAGCGGAAGAGAGGCTTCTTCCAAGTCAACCTCCTCAAGAAGGTGGTCAGGCATCTTCGTCGCACCCTGCATTTATATCATCGGCACCGAGTGTCTCATTAGAAGAGTCCACCGATGACATTTACAATGCTGATGACATTTCATCAGCGGAGCCTGCATTTACAACATCTATCAATCCAAGTCGCCCACCAGCCATCTCAACCGCCCTGTCTCCTCACGAGACCATTACACCTACCGCTCCAACCCTCGAAGACCTGACTCCAACGGGAGCCCGTCCAACCGATGACAAACAGGAGCTGGAGCGTCAGCGCCTCCTAGCTGAGGCAAGTGTCCCACTTGAATTCCCTGAGGCCGAGGGTAGTGTCAATCCTAGTCACGGACGTTTTGAACCTTCAGCACCATTTTTGACAGAGGATGAGGGGTATGGACCTGGACATGCGCATGCCGATGCACAGCCTTCGGCTTCGGACGGAGGTCATCCAGCGCACAATAGAGATGTCCTACCTCGCTACAAACGCTGAAAGGATAATAAAGCTTTAATGAAGAAACCTCCACCGCAGCTCTTCATCCGGATAACAGGATAGTGGAAGGCAAGTCTATACAGGCAAAAATAAGATAATGTAATTGTACCCTGGAAAGGCAACTGCGCCTTTTACCTACTAGGCTCTTTTAGAAGGGTAAATGAGATCAAAAGGAAATACCGGATACATCGGATTGACAGATAGTATACTACTCCAAAATGTTGAGCTATGGAGATATATATACTCTCCTTTACGACGGACGAAGTGCAGCATTGGATATTGGTAGGGAGGAAGGATTGTCATCCATTATAACGAAAAGAGGAAGAAGATATGACTATGCATGTGAAGAACAACAGCTGAAGTCTGAATGGAGGGAGAGGAGAAGAATTGGCTGGCTAGATAATATATATACATACATATACGGTATATGTAACGGGATATATAGAGTTCCATTTACGCTATTTATCAACCCAGCTAGCTACCTACTTATATTTTTGTCATACTTATATCCCAAGTACCTATCATTACAAAAAANCGGCTCGCCCGGATCGGCCAGCTACCTCCTTCACATTACAAAACCATATATATATATTTGAACAGATGAGATGTTAAAAATTCAAAATTCTCTTCTATAAACTCATCTACTTCTCTCCTCTTCTTCCAAGATGTCAATTGTAAAAAATTTATAAAAATTTATAAAAAAATCCAGTACCTATCATCCACCAATCCACGTTCTAAAGCAGACATAGTTTTTCTAACTATTCTAGTCTATAGAGAGATTTAAAGCACAGAAAAAACAAAAAATTTCTTCCCAAGACGGTTTGTTTTCCTTCGTGTGCCTCGGACAAATAAATATAAAAGCTCCGAAGTCTGAGGGGTCGTCCGTACTATATAGTACTGTATGTAACGTTCGTTTACCCCGCCTATTTTCCCCTCTTAATCTCCGCTCTCTTGATATTCTCGCATAAACAAAAAACAACAATAATAAACAATATAAACACGCCGACACCCCAGAGAATTACACTGGGAGGGTTTATTTGAGGAAAAGAAAGAAAAGTCGAGGCTAGGCAATAATTTCCCAATTCATTTCCTATTGTTTTCACTTTAATTTTTTCTTTTTCTTTTCCTTCTGGATTTCATTCGTTCGTCCCAATCGTTCTTCATCACGTATATATACAAGACACATACAGGCGCACACACACGTAGAAAGGGCCAAGAATCAAGCGATGACGATGATGAGGATGATGATGCCAGGTAGGCCTGAGATGATCAGAACAAATAACGTATTAAAAGAATTCAGACACAGTCCGGGGTTTCCGGGTTGTTCGGCTCGATAGGCAAAGGCAAGATCCCTTCGATCCGGAGAGAGCAGATAGAGAGGAGAGGAGATGGAAGATGGGAAGAAGCACCACCAGCACCAGCACCAGCACCAGCAAAAACAGGGAGAACCAAAAAATCTTCTAGGTAAGAACTCTTTTTTTCTTCTTTCTCTTATATTTCAAATTCTTTCTTTTTCTTTGTTTCGTTTCATTCATTTCATTTGTTTTTTTGATATTCTTCTAATTCTACTGTTCAGCAATAGGCTTGAGCACAAGAGGCTTGACGCCTAGCCCGTTCCTGTTGCGGAAGAAGTAGACGCCCTTGCCCTCGCCTTGCGCACCCTCACTCTCCTCAACCCATTGGCACCATCGAGCACTCTTCCATAGAGCGCTGATGAAGCCCCATGGGCCACCTTCGGTGTCGGAGCGGTAGTGTTTGCCCATGACGGGTTTGATGGCATCGCTGGCTTCGTCGGCATTGTAGAAGGGGATGCTGGAGACGTAGTGGTGGAGCACGTGGGTCTCGATGATGCCGTGGAAAAGAGAGCGGCCAATGAAGCCGAATTCACGGTCGATGGTTGCGGCAGCGCCACGGACGTAGTTCCAGCTGCTGGAAGTGTAGTGGGGGAGAGTTGGGTCGGTGTGTTGGAGGTAGGTGATAGCAACTGCAGGATAAGAAAAATTTGTTAGCATGGATTCTCTTTTGTAACACGCGCTGATTTTGGGTTCAGAATTTAGGGAGGGAAAAAATGGAGACATACCTAGCCAGTGGTTGATCCAGAAATAAGGAGCAAAGTACCAAACAGCCATGTTTGCGAGTCCAAAGGTCTGGCAGAGCTTGAAGAGGATAGTAATGACGATCGCGAGAGCGATGTCGCTGACAAGGATCCATTTGGCGTCCTTGGCCTCGTATAGAGGGCTGTTGGGGTTGAAATGGTTGACACCGTATAGCAGACCATTCTGCTTCCCCTTTCCTCGGCCCTCACGCTGGCCTTCGTGGTGATTGTGTCCAGTGACGTTGGCGAAGAGGTACATTTGCCATCCGAACAACTGCTGTCCGATAGAGTGAAGTAGTGTGGCAATAGGTGTCTCCTCGGTCAATTCATTCAACTCGTGGATAGCCTTGCCAATGCGGCTGGCATACTGTGCACGGGTCTTTGGAACGAAGACCATGTCCCGTTCCATATTGCCGGTGGCCTTGTGGTGCTTGCCGTGGGAGATCTTCCAGGAGAAGTACGGGACCAAGAGCGAGGAGTGGCAGACGAGACCAACGGTATCGTTAAGGACTTTGGAGGTAGAGAAGGCTTGATGACCACACTCATGTGCCAGGACCCAGACACCGGTGCCAAAGAGACCCTGAACGAAGGCGTATACGAACCAGAGAACTCCACGGGCCGCAGCCGAGGGAACGTACTCTGGCGTGCAGAAGTTATAGAAGAGGGCAAAAGTGGAAGCCAAGTAGGCCACATCACGGAGTACATATGCCAACCCTCGCAGGCCGGAACGCTCGAAGCAGTGCTTAGGAATGGCATTGCGGATGTCAGAAATGGTGAAGTCGGGGACCTCGAACTCATTGCCGTAGGTGTCGATCAGCTTGCCCCAACGCTCCTCCTTGGAGAATTCCACGGACGAAGCCATGGAGGAGAGCGAGGAGGTGGAGGGCGAGTGACGCGGGGTGTCGCGGGGAGAGGCAGCGGCGGTTGAAGGTGAGGAGTCATTGGTAGTAGAGGTGACGGTCCTGCGAAGGATCTCGCGTGGAGGAAGAGCTGTAGTAGTAGAAGGCATGTTTGTAGATATCCGTGGCAGCAATTAAACGGGGGAGGTTAAGTAAAGTTGCTTTTGCTGTTCAATTTGCGAAATTGAACTTTTGTTGCCTTTCGCAGGTGAGAACCGATCAATTGAATTCGCAGCAGACGCGTGATTGACAGGTTTTCAGCGTAGTGAATTTGGTCGAGGATCGTTTTTTGTCTCGATTATCGTAGGCTTTCTATTTTTTGGTTTTTGTTGAGTCCAACGATGGTTTTCTCCGACCAACAACCCTGCAATAATTTTTCTTGGAACACCCCAAAACAAAAAAAATTATTATAAAGCTGACTGCAGTTCCTCTAATCTAACCAAGACTGAACCGCACGATGCGACCCCCGGGAGAGAGAAGAGGGAAAGGTGAGAGTGAGGGTGAGGATAAGGGAGAGAGAGGGAGAGTATCTACAACGAGGGATTGTGTAAGGAGGAGGGCGGATGAGGAAGGGGAAGGGAGAGGGAGAGAGTTGAGGCCAGCACTGCTAGCTTAATACTTTTTAAACAACGAGCCACGCAAGGGCCTCAGGCCCCGTGTACTGTACACACTAACGCCCACCGCCTTGTCTCTCTCTTGTGATTGCGGTCCGGTGTCTGGACTATCTTTTTTTTTCTTGCTCAGTTTTTTNCTTGCTGGTACTTGGGACCAAGGTGAGCCAGGGAGTCAAGGGGGGGCAAAGCTACCTCGTTTAGCGCTGGAATGAATTAGCTCGGCACAAATTAGAGCCAGAGAACTAATTAGAGCGAGAATAAAGAAAAATTCATTGTCCGCCAGCCACTTCTGTCTGGTTCTGCCCACCTGCACATGCACTACAACGATAATACTTATTGCACCTAAAAGGGCGGCGACCAGCATTAATTACACAAGAAGAACGGGAAAAAATGATAGACAGCAGCAAATAAGCTACCGGCTTGCCTGAACCAGACCGAGAACGATCGGATTAGGTAAGGATAGGACAAAGTGTTGACCGTTTTCGGGCCCCCCGAGTTTGTCCTTGCGGTAGTCTAATAAGAACTGTAAGTCAGTCCCCGGCCAATGGCTTCTGGTAGAGGACGCAGCTGGGAGGGAGGGCTCGGGTGATTTGAAGCTGTAGTGCTCTGATTCTGACATTGGCCAGACTGCCTCGACTTCCACTTTTGGACTGTAAGCTTCAACATCGGCATCTACTCCAATTGCTATATGCTATTGCTATTTTGTTGCTCCATGCTGGCACCTTCCTCTTTCCCCCTGGATGGAACAACAGGCCATTTCTCCTGTTTCACCCTACGGGGGGGGGGCATAATCGAGACAACTTGCTGTGATGATTGCATGAGGTGGAAGCAGGACGAGCCGCTGGCAGCCCGCAACTCCAACACATGCTTGGGGGGCTGCAGGCCGCGTCTTCTCGTGACCACAACGAAATTAACGTTATCTGATCTCTCTCACCGGGGGTCGTTGTACTGTACGGGAGTACAATGCGGTACAGGACCGGTACCTGTCCGTATGTGCTGTGCGCTGTGTGTTTCCAGGTACCACGTCCTCACTTCCTGGTCCTCGCACACACACACACAGCCACACGCGCAGCTTTCCTCTTTCACATGCAACCGCGGGACCTTCTGTCGACGCATGACAGCAGACAGCCCTAGGGGGGGTCAATCGTGCCGTCCTGCGTTCCTACCAGTGTACCAGTTGTGCCAGTGTACCACCGTACCACAGCGTGCTCGTTCTCCTTCCTCGAGCTTTCTCCAAGAGCGTCAGAATTCGCGATTGGGGACTGGAGGTTGGAGCAGCCAATCACAGCGCAGACCCTGAACAGCCGCGGCGCCCCCAGGTGGAAAGCGTTGGGGGG
>NCSJ02000482.1:0-24363 GCA_002812745.2 Scytalidium lignicola | reverse complement strand
GATACTGCATAAGCTATACAGTAAATTATTAGCTAATTGTTTATGTATTGATTGAATGGCTATGCTCCCATTTCGGACAATTTCACACAGAAATCCCATTTTGCTCCCATTCTTTCAAAGTATCCCGTGACGAAACTGTGTCAGGATGATTTTCACCTAGCCTTTGTTGCCGTAACTCGAGGCATTCTTTCATTAGCTTCAAAGCTTCATAATTGCGACTCTGGGACTTCCAAGTAAATGCTAGATTGGCCATGCTAATCAACGTGTCCGGATGCCCTTCTCCTAGCACTCTCTTTCTCATCTCCATGACTTGCTCTTCTAGATCTTCCGCTTCCTTCTGTCGCCCTTGATTGCTATAGGTGAACGCTAGATTGGCTATGCTAGCTAGCGTATTCGGATGCTCTTCTCCTAGCATCTTCTTCGTCATCTCTATCACTTGCACTTGCAGTTCTTCTGCTTCCTTCCATCGCCCTTGATTGCTGTATGTGAGCGCCAAGTTGGCCATAATACTCAGCGTGTCTGGATGATCGGAGCCAATAATAGCACTGAAAACTGAGATCGACGATCTTCCCACGATGTCAAGTTGGCCTGGATCCGCTGATAATCTTTCAAAGAGCTCTGGAGTGGAATAAGTGTCGGATCCGTGATCGAAGAGGTTTTTGGCGATATTTTCATGACCAGCACAAGCGGCTCCAAGGAATGCTGTACCCCAAAAACCGGCTTCGGAATTCGGATCAGCCCCACGGTCCAAAAGTATTGTTACAACCTCACTATGTCCGTGATATGCTGCCGCTTGTAAAGCTGTCCCAAAATATCCTCCATGAAAATTGACACTTGCACCGTTATTGATAAGGAACTCGATCGTTGAGGTATCGCCACAGGAAGCTGCCATCTGTAGAGCAGTGTGATTGGTATGATGATCGATATAATCAAGATCTCGCTGGACTTCACTCAAAGCTCGAACCGCACCCAACCTCTTATACTTGATACCAGCTACGAGGCTTGCAATTCTAAACTGCATCGATGACTCGGACGAGGATGCGGGCGTCTTGGGGAATTCAAGCCTCTCAAACCACTCCTGTAGAAGGTACCATACAAAGCCATCACGTCTTTTTACATGATGAAAGTAATCGTTTATTAAACTCCAGGCTTGACTGTCTGATCGTGGAATACAACTTAAGTGGTAAGGTAAGTACTTTAATGCGTAATGCAGTAGTGGTCGGATCTCGAGGCGCTCCAGAAGTTGAGTGTAATGATCAATCGTCCAATACTCTGTACATCGAGGCAAAGTGGTGCCGTTAACAGGATCATGGTCGGTCGCCAAGGAAACTTTTATGTAATGGGCACAAACGAGCCCTATTGTGTTATTGGCTGACCTGTCATCGATGTCGAATGGTTGGGCAATCTTGTCAGGCCTGATCAGAAATTCTCTGGCAGTTTGATGCAGAAGCTGAACAACATCTTGAGGGTCGACGTCAACACTCTGAAAGTTGCATTGAGGCTGGGGTAGACTCCCTTGCTTCTTGATCTCGAGCAGATCGCCACAATTTCTCCGAATGCGTTTTCTCAAATCACCCAGTCTCCGAAGCTTTGAAGTTTCGAACGTGTTAACAGACATTATAGAGGTGCGATCCGGACGTGAAGAGATGGCGATGATGTCCCGCAATTCGATTGCGGTCAGAGGCCGTTCCGTATAGCACGTCCAACCAAGCATCTCTTTCGCTTCCGTCACCACATTTGGCTGGTGTTCTGCGAGCTGCTTGATTATACGTTTGTAGTAATCAATCAGCTCGATCGRAATTTCCGAACCATATCTTTGATTTCTGCCTCGCTGTATCCGCCTTCTGCCCAGTGATCTAGCTCTTGCGTAATGAGTGATACCCATAAGAAGACCCCTTGTGCATGCTCGTTGAGATACTTCGATGTCCATTCGAATAGGGACGTATCATCCGGTTCGCGAAGGAATGCCAGCTTAGTGTCAACTAAAGATGCTATGTCTTGTTTATTTTCATGCTCTAGAATTACATGAAAGGTCCCAGTCAGGGCTCTGCTGATCGTTTCATTCGGTCGACTGGCCAAGAGGATCTTGACTACACAAGTCGAAGCCTTGGAACCTTCCTTTAAGAGTAGTAGAACATCTCGCAACTCCGTCTGGTCTGATTCATCGAGTGCATCAATAAGGAAAAATATCTGGAGAGACTTTTCACAGGCATTCATAATGCCAATAAAAACTTCTTTGAGATCGGTATAGCTCCAGGTGATGTGATCTTCAGATGCAGCTCTGAGCCTACGATAGGCTCCTTGAAAGTGAGGATACAGCTCTGGTTTATGAGCCAGAATCTCATGCAGAAGAGTCTGAAGCATGTGTTGGTGGCTTGTTTCGCGTTCACCATCCCGAGCGCTGTAGAAAAAGCTCCCAATCACCGACCGACACTCAGCCTCTAATAGAGACTCTACAGTCTCATCTGAACATTGGTTGACGTTAGTATACTTCCTGTGTGTACTCCTTTTGAAAGTCGACTTCTGGATCGGAAAGAGCTCACTGACTTTTGATCACATGCAGAAGATGCTTCATCAAAACGGACTTCCCACTTCCTGGTTTACCTTGTATCCACAGAAGAGCTGAGGCCCTCTGGAGCCTCCATCCAAGATACCCTGAATGATCCAAAATCCACTGTCCCGTATTCTGCAGACTTTCGGCCACTCGATGCCGTCGAGTGTTAGAGGACCCAGAACGTAATGAACTCAAACATTCTACGAATAAATTAAGACCCGATGCGGCTGATGTAAAGCTCTCTCACCTTTGTACTCTTTATCTTGATCTATGTACGCAAGCCCATTGAGCAGGACTTGCATTTTCACCTGGGGACGACTCGTAATCAAGATTTTCAAGCTGGGGCTGGACTTTGCCTGAACGGAGCTCCAGAGATCTCGAAGGTTCCGTAAAAGCCGTGACTGATCCTCAGTCAACATACTCTCCACTCCGTCAATAACAATATAGATACTATGCCCAGCGCTAGCATGCACAAAACTTGTCAGGATTTTCCACAAGTCATCCTCGGATAATGAGCGCAGCGCAGATGTTGCTCTTGATAGCTCAGGGGAAACGTAGCCGCCATTACTTCCTTCACCCGAGTATCTAATTTGCTCCTCTTCATAAATACGATTGATGTTGACTGTGCATATGAAGGCTTTAAGAAGGATCTCGTACTCATTATGTCCGAACCAAACCGCGTGGTCATGGATCGCCGTCAGGTTATACCTGGTATGGAGTAGCTGTGCCATAATAGAGCAGACAACTAATCCTGGGATGAAAGGTGACGCGTTACCCTCCACGGGTGTTTGAAAGAAGAAATGAGCCACAGATTCAGAATATATTCGTTCTTTGGAGAGATCTGATACCAGTGTCGTAGCAATCGAGCTCTTGCCAGTAGCTGGCTTGCCAGTGCACCAGAGAAATTGACTACCCTCATTGCTGCGCCAAACTTCGTATTCAGGACTTTTCCAAAACCATGACTGTTTCTTGTACTGAGACTTCTTGACTTGCGAATGGATGAAATCTGTCCACATAGTCAGGCTCTTTTGTGATGTTTGAACCAGTTCACGTATTAGATGCATCATTGTTTTAAGTTGATCGACTGGAATGACTTAACGGTCAATGCCTGGGCTTATTTATTGAAATTCTTTTGAAGGGGCTCACAGACCTGAAGATCCACCCACTAGCTGCAATTTTTGTGCTGCGACAGCATCAGGCACTACCGTTTTGCTATACGTGATCGTTTCCTTCACCCATCGACGAAGCTCTCCAGCAACGGCAGTAAAGCCAGGATCGTCTCCTCGCTCAAACTTTGTCATGCCTATATGGGTACTATGGATCCCGATCGGAACATAGCCAGGCAGGATGGCTGAGTGAGAAGGGACGACCTGTAGAGAGTGTTAGCTGATGAAGACAATGCAAGATACACCGCTTGACTCACAACACCGACGCCTGGTAACGGCAACTCCTCAAAGAAGCAGGTAATCTCAATTGGCCGAAGCCCATCCTCCCTCCCTGCTTTAATCATAGTATGGAAGCTGTCTTGAATACGAGCAAGAACCTCAGACTCTCCCTGCAAGACCTCTAGAATCTGAGTGTTGGTCTGCTTTACGAGGCCGATCGACCGGGCGACCAACTCGGCCCACTTAGCCAACCCAGAGCCATGGTGAGGAGTACCAAGAAAGATGATACCACGAGTACACGCAAGGATGCTCTTTAGATGTTTTTCCCGTCTTTGCCGCGCCTTGACCAAAGCCTAGGGAATTTCTTAGCCGCGCACTATTTGCTCAGAATTCGGACAACTCACATCTTCACAGACGAGACCTCCTAAACTGTGGCAGACAAAGATGATAGGGCGATTATTCTGCTAGTTTTAGTTCTACCTTACAGGTGGCCGGACCCAGCGAGTCTTACGGTATCATCTTCCTCTCGGCATGTTGCGACTGCAGTTAGCAGGTTCATGCTGTGATCCCCAATCCTATTCATCGACACCATGCCTCGCCAGTCCGCCACGTATGCATCGTATCCGAAAGTGAGCACGCGAGCGTTGGGAATTTTCGCCGGTAGCAGCGATTGAGGCCATGGAGCCGTGGCACCTTTTGCTGTCCATGTCTTCTCGCGGTCTCCCGTCAGACCGTGGATAAAGATGATACTAAGTGCGATAGAATATGATTAGCCAGTGTTGTCCACAAGTTGCACGAGCGTTCTAGGCCGTGGAATGCAAGCCTAGGCCAGCAATGATCAACGCTTAGAGGAGGACATACTCGACTACGCTGTTCTCGGCACTATGAAGTAGCTTGATCCCGCAGGGGAAGGCCTTCCGTGGTAATGAGGCCGTGGATGTGGTCGGGGAACTGCTCGCTGAAGCAGCGTTGTGGGCGCCAGCGGGGTGTCTGAACAGTCGTGAGTGCCAGCGCGGCATCGTCGCGGTGGTGAATCTGCAAACCTGTTACAGCAGTATCTCGTAGGTGTGAAAACCGTGCCGTTGTGCACATAAAAATGAATGAAGGTAATGAAGACAACTGGCAAATGGTGAGGCTATTCAGATGTGAACCATCAGCTCCAGCCTTGCAAGCCGCGTATGTGGATTGAACACCAACAAGCCTGCAAGGGAGATACCTAAGCGCCGGGCTGAATCCAGAATAGAATAGCATAACATCTTCAACGGCATAGCCTCACTTTAAGAGACATTTATCCTGTATTATTACTCGCAGTCAATACGACATATGGCATCGCCAGAAATCATGTGACAGGTGCACAGCGCCGATGTCCGTAGAAGTTCTAATGTTATACCTGATTGCCATTTTAAGCAATGAGATTTTCAGGCGACAATATCATTACGGGGAACTATTCGCTTTAATAGTGCCAGCGTGATAAAAATTATTGGACTACACTAAAATCATTCAGTTCGCAGTGGGAAGCTAATTTGGGCATCTTGCTGTAACGCTAACGATTTGCAAACGTTGAAGCTGTGAATTTCTAAGTTTAGGTTAACACTTCCACCGGCGCTGACGTATACATTGCGCCGGCGCCTGTCAAACGTTAGAGTGTGGAGAGATAAATTTGGCTTTAGGCTGGCGCTTCCGTTGCGGATATAAAGATCTCAAAGTTAATGTAATATGGCTCTCTTCCTCAGGATAGAATAGAACCTTTTTAGATGAAGTGTCTAGCCAGTGATTTATATAAGCTAATAATAATTTATAGAAACATTCGAGAATTATCAGATCAGTTTTGCCGTAATATCAAGAGTCTTAATGGGCTATTTAAAGGCTTGAAGTAAACAAAGCTTCCTTCTCATGTCCTACATTTTATACTTTGGAGACATTTGTCTCCATATGGCTCAAAACAGCGTCGACCATACTTTCGCTCATTCCGAGGTATGTAGAAGGGTCACATAATGTTTTTAGGTCTTCTTGTGGGATGATGCTCGACTCAGGCTTCGTGCTTAGCACGTCGAACAAGGAGGTGCCTTTCTGCATCGCTTCATGGCAGACATCGTACATAAGATCATGCGCACGTTGCCGACCCATCTTTGGGGCCAGAGCCATCATTATTGTCTCACTGGCATAAGCTCCGCCGTTGGCGTTCAAGTTCCTCAGCATGGTAGTCGGATCAATCTTGATGCCTTCGACAAGCTCTCGCGTGTGCCTCAAGCAGGCACAGCCCAGGGCTGAGATGTGTGGCAGCGCTATCCACTCGACCTCGCAAGGACCAGAATCATGTTCATGCGTGCTCAACATGCTCTCCGATAGAGCACCGCCCATATGTCGGACACTCGTGGCGGTAGCCAAGATGGCGGACGCGGTGATCGGGTTGCGTCTATGCGGCATGGCGCTACTGCCCCCTCTGTGTTTGGTAAAGGGTTCGCTCATCTCAGCTACTTCTGACTGCATCTCCAATGCAACATCTTGCGCAAATTTAGCGCACGTTGAAGTTAGACTCGTCATGAAGAAACCGAAATCTGCTATGCGGTCACGTTCAGCGTGCCACGCAATGTCGGGGATTTGAAGATCTAGTTCCTTTGCAAGTGCCTCTTGACAACGGTAACCAATCTCAGGACCTCCATTGAAAGCAAGTGCTGTGAGATTCCCTGACGCGCCGCCTAATTGAAGGACTAGTAACCGCTTCCGCAGCTCTTCCAGTCGTGTCTCATGCCTGTTGAAAGTCGCCAGCAGCCTAGCAAACTTGAAACCAGCGGTCATCGGAATAGTTGGCGATAGATTTGATCGTGCAGCCATCGGTGTAGTCTTGTACTTGGCGCAAAGTTGTGCAAGTCCTCCCCGGATCGCCGTCAATAACTCCTCGACAATACGGAGTGTGTCTCGTAGCTGAAGTATGATAGCCGTGTCTGTAATATCCTGCGACATTGCACCCCAGTGCACCCATTCACCAAGCCCAGCATGCTTCTCACTGACATGCTTCGCCAGCTGCTTCACTAGTGGGAGAACAGGGAATCCAACAAGCTCAGTCTGCAATCGAAGCTCGTCCCAATCGATGAAAGCGAGGGATGTGCATGCTTCACTAATTGCATTGGCCGCATCTTCCGGAATAACCCCAAGACGACCTTGCACTCTGGCAAGCGCTCCTTCCAAGTCCAGGAAATATTGCGTTCGCGTTGTGTCGGACCATATTTTGGCAGCAGGCGGATGCGAGTAGATGTTTCCAAAGATAAGAGAGTCTTGGACTGATGTCATCTTCTGAGAATAAGAGCGATTCTTTTATACGTGGCAAAGAATTTGGGCGAGGTTTAGTCTAGGGTCAAGGACTGTATGGAAACGTCAAGGCTAATGGTAATCCTGCCTCCGAGGCTTATCTTCTTATAACAAGATCGATGACGACGGGCCAGGTTTCCCTCATAGGGCTAGATCCAGGCAAAAATTCCCTTTCAATAGATCCCCCACAAATATATATGTTTACGCACCAGCTCAGAAGAAGGTTGCGCGCTTCAAATACCCCATTTTTGGTTTAGCACAAGGAGTCTCGGTACTACGATAAGCACAACTTAGCATTCTTCAGACCAAGAGGTAGATCAACTCCAGGTTAAAGTTGTCCAGATCCACCAGTTTCTGATATCTCATATCTTTATGAAAAGATGTAGTACATAGGCTGAAAGGTCGTTGCGGCTTGACAGATCTTCACCATCCCGCCGCTCACCAGAGTTGTTGACCAGGATGTCGACTCTGCCATAGGTGTCGATTGCAGCCTTTACAACAGCATCATCATCTGCACTGGACAAGCAATGCCTCCATCAAGAATTGACTTATTCGTCGCTAATCATCCTGGACGCTGTTCACCACATGTTGGTTGCGACTCTAAGTCTAACTTCCACTCCTACGACTTCCCCTCGTAGTTACTATTGTACTCTCTAATTTGGATGTATTTTCACAATAGCAAGAACCAATTATATGCTCGGTTGTCTTCCTGGCGTGTGAAGACGACTACGTATTTTATTGGCTCTCAGTCTTCGTTCCAAATGCCAACCAATTACATGCCTGGCCGTCCTTTCCAATCAGATTCTTAGTTGTCTTCCTAGCGTGGGAAGACGACTACATATTCTATTGGTCCAGCTCTCCGTTCTTAGTTCAAACCAATTACGTGACTTTCTGTAAGCCCACGTGAATATACATTATTCTCCACGTGAAACCACTACACTACCTTTTTACTCGCACTACCTTTTTGCAAGTACTACGATTTTTCTCCCTAGTACTTCCGTTCTGTGGCGAAGCTCTTATCACTGAGCCCCAGGACAGCACTGTCTCGTCAACAGATGCAGGTTTTGTAAGCTTAGTCTAGCGAGAATGGCAGTGCCTTCTACTAACAACGTGTAGCATCTCGATGAGAATATAGAATGATATGGAAATTACTATATTATAGAAATGATAGATACTTCTACTTTATCTATCCACTTGATAACTGCCCCTGCAAACTGTACGAATCCAATGCGAATATATATCGGTCGCCCCGTCGTGTCTGGCGTTCTCAATAGCGCCAGTCCAAACCCTCCAGTATATCTTTCAGGCTCGGGATCGAGATCCAAATCCTCTGCAACACCAGGATCTATCCAGAGACACTCCACAGACAAACCATTCACATGGAACCTCTCGCTATCTAAAATAACATGCCCGCAAGTACGTTGCTTTTCATCTAATGCTACCCAGTCGAAAAAGAAATCTTGTTTCGGGTTCTTGTGTCTAGTATTTTGCATGGACGCGTGTATAAGCCTACCCTCCAAAGTTATGCGTGCGGGTGATAATTGAGTGAATTGATTTTGACCTTTGCGTTCCAATTCCACTTCTTCTATCGAAATAGCATTTCCTATTGGAGATGGCATAGGGCTTTCAAACCTGTGCATGTCGTATGGTCGTTTAGGAAAGCGCACGGCAGAATTGACGGCAACCCACGACCAAGTTGGCGCATCTGACAGTTGAGTTATCCTCGAAGTCTTTGCAGGATCTACCACGCACCATAGAAGATGGTTTTGCAGGTCATTACTCCATAGGCCCATCAAATACTGGTCGTTTGTTTCTTTGTGTCTCTTCTCGGCGAGACCAGCGATTGCAGATATCCGATCTACAGGTTTAGTGAGATGTCGTTTAGTGAACTCTTCTACAAGTTTTTCCCATTGCTGATAAATTCCAAGAGACTCCGCTATTTTTCGATTATAAAGAGCTGATTGTGGCACTTTGTCTGTGGAGTGAACAATATAGTCCAATGATGATAATCGAGCAGCCCGACTAAATAGACCGAAAATCCACCACAACAACTGGTTGACACGAAACAGTGGAAGTTTAAATCCAACCCAATGAGTTCTATTAGCAGAAGCGGCTACTGCAAGAGGTTCTGACATTTTGGAGAATTTCTCTTCTGAGCACTGCATTTCTCGACAGAGCCAAATAAACTGATGGCTGGTGAATGTGACGACCCTCCGTGAAAGCTCGAACTCTTGCAAACACCATGCCCGTTTTCTCGTTGGTTGTTTTTCCTTCAATCCCATTTCATTATCCGCCATGTAATCTATGTCAAAATTTGGAATCCACTCCGGTAGAACCGGAAGAAACCTCACCCTGAGAGAAGGTCCCCCTTCATGAACCGAGAGGTTTAAATTTGCGGGTCTAGTTAGCGTTGCATCCCTCTCTATGAAAAGAGTTTCAGTTGGGTCCGAAGCAGGAGATACGATCGTGCAGAGGGAGTTTTCGTAAATATGCGCCATTAAACTAGCCTCCCTCGTCCAATCATCCGGAGAATCCTGAAGGATACATAATGCGTCGATCCATATGTATCTCACTTCTAAAGCTCTGGCAAGCTTGATAAGATCATGGAAGCTCCGAGGCAATCGGCGCGGAGGAATTTGTGATTTGAAAAGATTGATATTGCTTTGGGTAAGTGACCATGGTGATTCTTTCGTCGTCTTTCCCCAACAATAGCTAAATGCTAGATACCTGACTTCATTACCAAATTGACATCTTTCGACAATCCGAGGCCCTTCTGAACCATCAGTGGGGCAGAGATCTATAAGTCGGGTAGGTAGGGCACCATCTCCATTTTGACAACTCTCATGTTCCCAGAGACATTTATCTAACCAAGTTCTGATAATAGCAAGGCTTTCTAGGCTCGTTGAGGGTGCTAGGTCGGGTATAATGTCTAGATATTAATTTTACAAGTCATCTTATTGCTTGGAATTTGACTCTAACCTGTTGTCCTCATCCCTGTTTCACTGTCATAATCGAGTATATAATGGTTCCATCCCGAGGCAAGCACGAGTTTGTCTTCATGCTCATCCCACTCCAGCCAGTAACCGTTCCCTTCCCCTTCTGGACCACGATTCGGTGGAGAAGGGAGATCGGTAAGCTGGTTATCTCTTTGTTTTAATAATAACCGACATGAATGACAGCCAGAGTTTGCGGAGAGGATGAAGTCAAAAAGGGTTTCATGAAGCTTGTATTGGATCGAATTATCACGAAAGAAAAGACCAAGCGGAATGCGTTTACATCTGCTGCATATCATGCTGAGTAAATATGAGACAGTAAATATGGTGAAACTATCTTATAATATATATAAAAGTACGAGAAATTGGGGAAGAGAGAGGCACAAAGATGCGAAATTTCGATTTCGATACTATTCATTTGTACCTCAGCCTTGTGGGAGGCAGACGAGGCAGAATACCAGGTAGAGGCAATCAGACCAGTACAAATTTGACACCTCATCCGCCAGCGTTGCAGTGCATGGTGAGGACTGCACTGCCTGGTTAGAGAGGGATGGTCGCCTAGTCAGCAGCTGCTTGTAGCTAAGTTAACGAACGTCAACGTTAAGATATCTAGCGTCATCGTGAATTTGTTCTATTCTATCCTCATTTTACCTACAAGCATCAGCTTCGAACTTGCCCTGCAGCAAAACTACACTTTCACTGCTCACACCCAACTTCCTCGAAAACTCTCTATCTTCATGTTGCGGCCGTCTCAGCGCCTCGCTAGCTCGTAGCTGGTTGACGAGGACGCGTTCGTGTGGTCGCCTGGAGACCTACACCTTCCGACAACATATATACCCCCCGATTTCATTATTCCATTGAGAAGACTTCAGCTGTTGAAATGGATGCTCTCGTGGCCCGATATTCTCAGCCTATCTTCTCTTCAGAAGCTCTGCAAGAGGACCTGGACGGTCTACCAATAGGAGAAGGTCCCAGCTTAAAGTTTGCACTCCCTCCGGTAGCACAAGTATGTGTACAATCTACTTAGGCTCAAGAACGCTTTAACTAATATCCTACAGCCTTCAGCCTTCCTCCGAGCACTCACAGATGATTTTGCCAATCCAAATGCTCCTATCAAGCTAGCTCACGGTACTACCACTCTTGCTTTCAGGTACCAAGGTGGCATCATCGTCTGCACTGACTCGAGAGCCACTGCGGGCAATTGGATTGCGAGTCAAACCGTCAAAAAAGTCATAGAGATCAACAAAGTCTTGCTGGGAACAATGGCTGGTGGTGCTGCGGTAGGGATCCTTCGATTACCAATGGCGACTATGGCTAACATATTTGACATAGTAGGATTGCCAGTACTGGCTAGCCTATCTAGGGGAAATTTGAAAAATTACATCGTCTTGACTGACAAACTAACCGTCATACAGGATGCAATGCCGGCTCTATGAACTTCGACACAAGCGCCGAATAACGGTTGCAGCTGCCTCCAAGATCCTTGTGAACATCACCTATTCTTATAAGGGCATGGGATTGAGCATGGTACGTGGACAAAGATGGCCAAGATCATGAGTTAGAGCTGAAAATTTGCCAAGGGAACTATGTGCGCTGGTGTGACACCTGAGGAGGGTCCAGCCCTGTATTATATCGATTCGGATGGAACGAGGATGGCTGGTAATCTGTTCTGTGTCTGTTCTGGCCAGACGTTTGCATACGGTGTACTAGATGCAGAGTACCGCTACGATCTCACTGATGAAGAGGCGCTTGAGCTTGGTAGGAGAAGCATCTTAGCTGCTATGCACCGTGATGCATTCACTGGTGGCTATGTCAATTTATACCATGTAAAAGAAGATGGGTGGGTTAAGCATGGCTTCAGTGACATGAACAGCATCTCCTGGCAGACGAAGCTGGAGAAGGGCGAGTTCTCAAATGTGACAGCGGACCTAGAATAGGTAGTCCTCCAAGGAAGAAATCTAAGCTGCCGGTGCTACCCAAACCTTTTTATTGGTGAATATGGCTTTTGATTGATCCTTGTATGAGTGATTTATGTCTCTGGCTTTGCCCTTGTATTTGTACTTCTTTGATTCGGAAGCCTGACGCGCCGCATGAAGACTGGCCAAAGGACGAACTTAATTTTNCTTTTATTATTTTAATTGTGATAAATTCTAGAGATGTTAAAGTTTTGAAATAATATAAATCAAAGTATAATTCCAAAATTATACATGACTTGTCTTTAACTTTTGTTATACTTAAAGTTATAACAACCTGTACAATAGTAAGTTGTTGAATGCTTACCGTAGCTCCATGCTACGGCAAGTATCGGACTTTTGAGCGTGCTATATTTAGGCCTATTCATAGTCCTCATATTCTTCTATGAATTTACATATTTCAGAAACTTCTACGGATTTGAGCGTTTTGGCCCAAATTGGAAATTATGATATTTGAGAAACCAAAATCGATCACGTGGCCTTGCTTCAATCCTTAAGTAAATCGACTGCATGGAGCCTAATTTACTTACAATGCATTTTATCGGAGTATTCTCTCAAGTAACCCCCCCGATCAGAATAGTTGCCATTTTGAGCTGTTTACACTATGTTATATACCCCTTGCTTTGCGGGGAGCTCTCCATCACGCGCAAATGCGGCCCACGCTAACCTGATATTCCGTCCACGTTCCTCCACTTCAGCCCATAGTGCTCTTCCAAGCATTGGGGATTGCTGCCATGCTTGTTGATCTCCCAGGAGGAGAGGAAGTTCAATGCAATGTGGAGCCCCAAAATTACTCCCTTGCGGACACCATGAGATAGTGTAGAATCCTGCAACACCACCAGCATTTTGTAAACAGCTTGCAAAGCGTCGGGCGGGACGTGCAAAGTGCAGAGAGGTCATTATTACAGTGAGGATACGGTCTAGAATGGACCCATATCCATTGGGATTATTGCCTCTTCGCATGATGATGAAGGGACCACTATCATGCTTAGTCCATCCCATCAGAATGTTGTGTGTTCTTTCTGTGTGCGGAGAAGTTTTACATGTGTTGCTAACAACAGGACTGAAGGGAAGGTGCAGAGAAGAGGTAGACATGACTACGCCTTGCGCTTGAAGAATCTGTTCCACAGTCGCAGCAATTGGATCTACTCCGAGTGCGTCTGTGAAGGACTGGTAGACTTCTTGTGCCTGGGATTTTGTATTTTGTATTGCAAAAGGTGCACTCTGGATGATGGCGCGATGGAAGAGGCTTGGTACGAGGTCGAGAAGCTGCACAATTGCGTGGCCACCAGCGGACTGGCCGAAGAGGGTTATATTGTCTGAGTCGCCGCCAAAGTGGTCAATGTTCTTTTGTACCCATTCCAAAGCCGCAATTTGGTCTAAAAGGCCTGCATTTATCACACCCTTTCCTTCTGGTGGACAGAGAAAACCAAATGCTCCCAGACGATAAGTGACTGTTACGACAACGACGTCGCCCTCGATTGCGAGCTTGTCCGCATCATACCAGCTTATATCCCCGCCACCGGAGACATATGCGCCACCATGGAACCACACCATCACAGCTCGGTGACCTGCAAGATTGGGTGAAAAAATACTGACGTTCTGGCAATCCTCCGACATGGGGTGTTCAGATGGGATTGGGCCCATAATCATGGTGAGGCGCGATGGGTTCTGAGGACAGATTGGTCCTCGCACGACAGCCGGTCGTACCCCTTCATGGAAGGCAGCCGCAGTTGGCGCACCAAATCGAGTGGAACGGGCATATGGTAGCCCCCGGAAGATATTTACACCTCCCCTAGACTCACCCCGAAAGGCACCCTGTGGGAGGTGAACGAGGGGCGCGTTTTCTGAGGCCATTGACACCAGTGTGATCGATAGTGTGGCTCAGGGCTGTATTGTATTGTCAGATCTTCAGAAACCAGTCTTGTCTTGCGAGTCTGGTGTACTTTCGGCTTCTTTGGTCGTGTTGTATCCCAAGACTTTCGAAATTCCTGTAGGGTTACGATATCGACCACACTGATTGGCACTCAAGCATTGGGATCGATGACAAGAAGAAATAAGAACGCATGGCCAGAAGGGAGGAGGCTTGTTTACAACGGGTACATAAGATACGTAACAGCAGCGGAGTATCAGGAGCCGCATCCGAATTACCAGTATCTATTGGTCAATCGGACACCCCCNAGGAATTTATGCCTTACTTTATGCCTGAATGCCTGAATTACTGGGGGTGTTGACCAATAGATACCGGTACTGGCTTATCTCGGAAAATCTTTTCCCCATCTTCCCTATCTTGACCTCTGTCGGTCCGGCTTCCGAACTGCTCTCCGATGCCCCGATTTCCCCAGATTAAGATTAACCCCCTGGAGCCACTAGTTACATCCTCCCTTTATCTTTGGTTAGCGGGATTTCAAGATTTCAAGTGTGTACTGTATTCTTCGTTTATTTAACCTACTGGGTTAACTTCAAATTATTTGGACTTATTCTAGACGGTGTAATTTGGCTCTACCAGTTCTGGATTTAAACAGGGAATGCAACCGCCGATAAACGGAATGGTATAGCTTTTCCCCAAACCATTTTATAGCACTGAACCGTATCTATAGGATGCTCTACCAACCTATATTGCATAGTACTTTTTNAAAGCGCGTTTCTGTTCTTCGACCTCTCGAGCATTTTCCAGATACACCTACACGAGTTCGAACTCCACAAAACTCCAAATTTCCCTCATGGCTTTCATTACTCAATTAAAAAAGGATCGTGGCTCCCTATTTATGGGCTGTTTTGCCAACATTGGAGCCATACTCTTCGGCTTTGATGCTGGTGGTATTGGCCCATTCGTCGCTCTTAAAAGGTGTGTTTAAGCCGTGGTCCCTGTCTTAGCAATCGCTTCGATTTCGTTCTCAATACATTAGACTGACGGTTCCAAAAGCTTCAAAGCCGACTTCCATCTCTCTACTAATCCCGCCAAGTATGCAAATACCTCTGGCAACATTGTTACTCTCTTGAACGCAGGAGCATTCTTTGGGTGTCTCATGCCTCCTATAGTAGGCAAGTACTATGGGCGCCGGATGTTACTTGCTATAGCGGGCTTCTTCTTCCTGATCGGAGCAATCCTTCAAGTAGCAGCAGTTCCACCTAATCTTGCCATGATTTATGCTGGACGGACAATTGCCGGATTTGGAATTGGGATGATTAGTAATACCGCACCTACCTTTGTTGCTGAGTGTGCTCCGAAACATCTGCGAGCATTTTTGATGGCAACATTTGACCTCTTCTTGATTATCGGAGGTCTGATTGCGTATTTTGCAGTTTATGGCTGCTCCGTCAACTTGCCGCCCACTTCTGCACAGTGGCGGATCCCCATATCTCTTCAAGTTCCACTCGCTTTATTTGTTATGATTTCTCCGTATTTTATGGTCGAATCTCCTCGCTGGTTGGCAAAGAGCGGCCAGTGGGATAAGTCGATGAACGCCCTCTGCAAGATTCGTCTTTTGGACTCTAGCGACCCTGAAATTATCGAAGAGATGGCTGAAATCCGAGCTCAGATCGAGCAAGAGTTGGACACTACAAGCGGCCGAAGTGTAAAGGAGCTTTTTATCCAGGGTAACTGGCAGAGGCTGCTATGGGGCCTTTCCGTCATAGTTGTAAGCCACTATTCATCCTCTGGGCTGATATTCAAAGCTGACAAATATTTGCAGTTCACCCTGTGGTGCGGCCATAGTGTTATACTTTATTGTAAGCATCTACATCGCGATCGACATTTCGTAGAGTCATCTTCCTTATGTTAACTCTTATAGATGGACCAACTGTTTTCGCGCAAATCGGCTTTACTTCACAGAACTCTGCATTGTTAGGCAGTGGTATTGTTCTTGTCGTTAAATTTGGCGCTGTTGTCTTATTTCTTCTGGGTTTCGTTCGATTCTTCAGTCGTAAAAGTTTACTCATGTCTGGAACTTTCATCATGGGAGCATGCCTTTTTTCACTCGGCGCACTTCTCACGACTCATGTACCCGGAACACCAGGTAATAATTCTAATAGCCCTAGTGGAAAGTCAATGGTATGTCCTCGAAGATCCAACTAACGACGAGCACTAACAGCAGGTCCAGATTGCATTCATATATATATACATGATCGGCTACTCAATTTCATGGGGCACACTTAGTTGGGTGTACATTGGTGAGATCTTTCCTAGTCGGATCAGAGACTATGGCATGTCAGCCTGCACAATGATGTTTTGGCTCATGAACTTCGTTGTCTCAAAAATCGGACCTATTGCTATCCTGAATATTGGCTGGAAGACATGGATGGTAAGCCGCATAATAGATAGCTAAATCCTCATAACCTGCTAATGATTATAGATTTTTGGCACGACCAATATTGCCGCTTGCATATTCTGCTTCTTCTTACCAGAGACTAACAACCTCAGTCTTGAAGAGATGGATGTCCTTTTTGGCGCTGTGGACGAGTCGGTACGCAAACGTGACATTGAGCTAAATGTAAATGAGAAGAGCATAAGAGCAACTGTTGAGGAGATATGAAATCAAGATTGTTGTACTATTCATGTTCTAACTAAACGTGATATCTTTTTTCTGGGTGATAACAAGGTATCCTTCATTACGAGCTTTACAGATAGAGTGTTTCTTCTTGTTCTAATAGGCCAGATTATCGATCGAGTGGCATTTAATCAAGCCCCCCATACCTTTTATATTAAGAAAATGCTGTTTCATTTGTTGTTACGAGTCACTTGTTGGAAAGATGATCTTGAATTCTCGCTCTGAATTCAAATTTTGTTTATATAGAATGTGGATAAAAGCCTGTGCTTTTCTTCACATATCCTTTAGGACCTTACTTAAACCATCAGGCACAAATTTGTATGGCAAAGGTATCAGCCAATAATATCCTGTAACTATATCACTCGAACCACTATAAGAAAGTTATTAAAGAATTATACATTAATCATATTATGATATTGAGCAAAACAAGGCTTTTCCTGGCAAGGATGAACTTTACAAGTCACGCAACCAAATTTGATCGTTTCCGTGAAATATTTCCACTGGTTTGACCTAAAACCTTCCTTCTTTTGGACCTAGAGCAACTCTGACAGTCTGACGGCTTACCAAGGTTCTGCAAGTGATGATATAGGCGAGGAGATGGGATTTGAATTTGTGCTAGAATTAGCTGTAAAACAGGCGTCTTCCTTTTGCCCACAGCCTCCTTTCCAGCCTCCTCGTCGAATAACACGTGTTCCAGAGTTGTATGATCTCAATTGGTCTCCAAGGTCAACTGCGTTCATGAGGTGGTTGTACATATCAATAACTATTGGAATTGGGAGCTCTTTTTAAGACTGTTTTTTTAAAGACCTTTTGTGCTGTCTTTGCAGAGGTAGATGTAGAAGATAGGCCTTTTCGAGTCCGAATGATAGTTACTCCGGCCGAAGTATATGTAGAACAAGAGTCTATGCTATAGGCATTATGGTTTTACCAGAGCATTACTACAGATACAAATAGGCTCTTGGCTAGATTCTAATAGATTAGACCTGACGGATTTGGAAACAAGCAAAGTAACAGTCGGATCAGAGTAACACTAAAACTCCGATCCCTAAGGCATCTTATTTACGAAAAGCCCGTGGTTGCGATGGTCGAATCATCGGAGTAGGAGCTTCAGGATCTGCTCCCGATCTGAGCATTAGCGTCTGTAAGCTCGCTCTCAAATAATACTGGATTAACATCACATCTCTCCTAAATCAAGTTTTGCTGAGATCAAGGGCTGAGAAGTCGGGCTGCTCCAAAGTTGTACTCTAAGATTGCTGTCCGAAAGTGGTTAGAAAGTGAGGACTGATTAATAATACGTGAGGGATGGCCGTTAAAAGGTTAAAAGGCCACCCCGCCGGCGCCTCCGAATCCTTTTCTCTTAAATTCTCTCACGGCTCTGTACTTTCACACAAGGCGTGGAGGGTTTGAATGGAAGTGAATTAGATTAGAATAGAATAGAATAAAATAAAATAAAAACACAGAAGAACGTAGAAAATAAATCTGGTTGCAGCTACAGGACATAAAATGGAACTCCCTTCATCGAATGTAGCGCTCAATACCGTCGTCGCCTGCTTCTTGCGTGTCACCGGGCAGATCTCCCAAGCCGCGACCAGCGTTCATGCCAATACCATCTCTCGGCAGCGCGTGCTGGTCGATCGTGGCTTTGCGCGGGGCCTGTCCGCTGAGCTCATTGGGGTCATCGACCGCTTTGACGCCGCCGTGTCGGATCTGGAGGATGGCGCGTTCGCAAGAGCCTGTCATAAGGTGGGCGGAGACCTTCTCGTTCATCTCGATAGGTTCATATGCTTGCAAGCTATTCAAGGCAAGGACGATGTCGACGTCGCCACCTTCCGAAGTGCGTGGCCGCATGCAGATGTCGAGGCTCTTGTATCCCGTCTTCACGAGTTGACCTGCCGTTGGAAAGAAAGCTGCCCTACGTTCGAGTAAGTTTCCGTGTCCTATCATTTACCGACTTCTAATCTCCCAGTGGTACCGACGAGTTTCTGTCTCAAGCTTTCTCACTTACCAAAATTGGTGCCATCGAGCTAAAGACGGAGATGCAATTGGACAAAAACCACCCAAACATTGAAGTGGATGCACATCTTGAACACGCAGCCACGTCCGAGCTGTCCGCTGGCACTTTATGGGAGGCCGGAAAATTGGGTAGCCCTCAAGCAGGTGTACGGCCGAGACATGCACCCATCAACGTTCTTGAAGACTTCATCTTAGACAGCCTCGCCTACAAGTCGATGCGGAACCGAGAGGAAGATGTGACGGAAGCACATAGAAAGACCTTCGAGTGGATCTTTCGGGACGACGAAGGGTCTACAACGGGTAGCAGCAGCATCAGCAATCACTTCACAACTTGGCTGACAACTGCTCAGTCGGGGCCCATCTACTGGATTAATGGTAAGCCGGGATCGGGAAAATCAACGCTCATGCGATTTCTCTTTGAGCACAAGGCGACTGCCAAACATCTCAAGCAGTGGGCTGGAGATCTTCCTGTGACCAAGGCGGGTTTCTTTTTCTGGACTAGTGGATCGAAAGAGCAAAGATCGCAGACAGGCTTGCTGCGTTATCTTATTCATCAGCTGCTGTCCAGTAACAGAGAGATGATGGCGACTGCATTTCCCAACTTATGGCAGAGTCTCCTAGTCATGACCACGAAAGAGAGGATCAAGTTGTCCATCGACTGGACCATACCAGAATTGATGGAAGGCTTTAACTCCCTCTTGAACGCGGCGCTCCAGCACACGAATATTTGTCTTTTCATCGATGGCTTAGATGAGTTTGACGGTGATCACCGTGGAATCATCAATTTCTTCAAGAGCATAGGTGAAGGTCCCCGTAGCACACGAATCAAGATGTGTCTCTCGTCGCGCCCCTGGGAAGTATTTGAGAGGGCGTTCCAGTATTCGATTCCGAGCCTGAGGTTGCAGGATCTAACGTACGAGGACATACGCACTTACACCAAAGATCGGCTCAGTGAGAATGTGCATGTTCGTCGTTTATTTAAGAAGAATGCTGAGGTCTTCACGAACTTCGTAGAGGAGACGGTTAGGCGCGCAAATGGTGCCTTCCTCTGGGTTCGACTCGCTGTCGACAGGATATTACACGGCTTCAGACCAGGTCACGGTATCAAAGATCTACGAACAGTTCTACAAGCGTTACCTAGCGAGTTGGACGATCTGTTTGAGAAGCTTATATTCACTGACCAAGAAGCATCTCAGATACCGGAGACAGCAGATATATTCCAGCTGATCCACGCGAGAGAAGTTGTGGCGGACTTTATCAAAGACGAGACGGCAAACTCGTTGACGGTGTGGGAGCTGGCATTTGCACTCGACGAAAGCGATGATTCCCCGGCTCTCGGCCTTGCAGTTGAAGAGGTGAGCGTCACGGAATGCCACCGGAGATGCGAAATGACGCTCACACGGATCCACGAGAGATTTGCTGGGCTGCTCGATATCTTTGCTAGGGGTGACGCAAGAAGCGGAAAAGTCTCCCGATTCTCTGACGAAGAGTCTCACTCACATGCCACACAAAGTCTGGCACAACACAAGCTCACTTATATCCACCGCACCGTCAGAGACTGGTTGATGAGCGCAAACGCTGTCCGTGGTCGTCTTGTCAATCATTCTCCTCAAGATTTCGACCCCCATCTCCGACTCGTGAGATCATATGTCCTTCGCCTGAAGCTGCCACTTGAGGAACCTGAACGCCACCGTCGTCTTGATGAGTGGTGGCCGGACATTGCCCTGGCTTTGACTCACGCCAGGCACATCCACCGTGACCCAAGCAACCTTCAGCGTCCGCTTTTGAACGAGCTTGACAGAACCCTCTCCTGGTACTGGCTGCCCAAGCCACAAGACCAGGCGGATCACTGGGCTAGAAACGCGTTTGGCAGCTACGAAGTTCGTATGAAAGCGCCACCTATCGAAAACCCTTTTCTTTGCCTCACAGCCAAGTTCAGTCTGACTCGCTACGTGCGCGAGGAGCTTGAAGAACGACGTACTCGGCAGCCTAATAAGACCGTCACAGAAATCTACCAAGGCGACGAAACACATGACACAGACGAGGATGAGAGGAACTCAACTCCCCTGCTTTCCTATGCAACCGAGTTTCTCTGCTCCCGCCAAAAGACAATCTATCCACTCTCAGACCCTGATCTCGTCGAGTACCTCCTCACGAATCCGTCTGCAGCAAACCCCGGTCCCAACCACCCGTACATCGACTTTTACACCCACGCTCCAACTACGCCGTGGTTGGCACTGCTGTGTCACCTCCGTACTGCGCGCAGGAGAGGTTGGATTGAGTACTATGATATCGACTTGCAGGGTACGGCACGGTGGGCGGCGATCGTGCGGATGTTTGTCAAGCTTGGTGGCGCGGATACTGACGCCATCATCGTAGAGAATCGGTTCGATCCCGAGATCAGTGCCCTAGGAGTTATAGATCTTCTAGAGGAGACATATGGTGCTGTGGAAATGAGGGATCTAAGAGATACGATGAATAGAATTGCAAATTAGGATGGAATAACACAGTAATTGGTCGCATTAGACTGAAGTAGGGAATGAATTAGGATTTGTTATTTGATGGTTGACTTATAATTACCACATCGTCTTCTTCCAACATGCCCAATCGTCCGACGACAAGCGATAAGCCTGTCTAGATACCTGGGACTAGATTCGGTTTCACGTTCCAGTATTGCTTCAAAGTTCGTTCGTCAGAGCCTAACTGCTTGTTGTTCTGCCTTCGAAAATGCAAAGGAGAGCACGCATGCGTGAACATCTGGAAGAGTAGATTCGCGCAGACCAACCCAATCAGCACAGCCCGTTTCCCCCTCCTTTGCTAGAAGACCGCGCCCCAAATAAGAGGTAGTTTCTAGGCCTATATGTAAGTTTGAGCACTTTAACTTGGGCACTAAATATTTGTATATAGCTTTAATTATAAATTGTTCCATTTAAAATAGCATAAAATTTTAAATATATTCAATACTTATTTTAAAAAGAAATCATAATTAGTAATATAATTAACTTAATTTAATATCTTGAGCGGTTGTCATTTGAAACCTTCTAGCTACCTGCCAGCCAATTGATCAATAGACACGATTGATGGTTCGGCCGGGACAGATATAATTATAACCGTCCTATAGCACCCTCTCTTTTAGCTCGCCCTTGGACTCCGGCCGACACTTCATGTTTACCAACCTGAAGTCCAACGTTCCGTCTAATATAGCTCGAACTGGAATCATATGATTTGACTGGAGTGTGATGAAGTAGAGGTTAACTTGGTGGTTCGGAGTTACGCATTGCAGCCATAAATCGGACGCAATCGGCAATAAGCATTATATCCGCTCTCAATCGGCTTCTACGCTGTAGTATCACTGTATTAATCTTCTCTCCCGTTGGCCATCCTAATTTAAGGCTTATGGCTTTTGTAGAGTTAGCAATGGGTAGCAAATCAAATCCGATCAACTTGCAGAATAGGGTGACTACACTGTTTCTAGTAAAACAATCTCAAAGTCCATCCAAGCTCACTTCAACCCATAGATCAGAGTAATCGGTCAGTCCATTTAACGCCACGTGATTTTTCAAATGGACTGAACTAAACTACAGTTTAAATTTACTTTTTGAGCTCAGTTAAGCTCAGTGTTGTAAAATTAATTATTAATGTTGGGTTCGGTCAGCGGGTGCCGTGCAGTAGGTCAAGGCTGGGTTGGATATTCAAGTCATAGCATGTATCAGCCGCGCTACTCGGACCAGCTGCCTTTATTTGTAACTATCCCCTCGTCTGGTGGAAATGGAGGCAGTTATGCAAAATGTACCCGCATTTATGCACTTTACCGAGGCTTGGCCAACAAGGGTATGTTACATCTAATTGGAGTATTTTTCAAACTATTTTCTTAGTAAAACACAGCAAACGCGATTAATTAGGTACTTTAAAAGTATGAAAGTCATCCCAACAGGACTGATCGCGACAAAGTAGTACTCGACAAAAATCACAACCATACACTGACTGTCGTGCCCTTTTTCTAGGTTGATTAGTATCCTTATTAGCTAACTTCGTATGAAGCTTCTCCTCCTTTAATTTGTATACATACCAAGCACAGAAACCTCTTTTATTTCGCGTTCATCTGTGGAATTCTGAGATAAAGGTTCGACATGGAGTTAAAGTTAATACTAACCGGAGAGCTCGAACTTTCTTTGAATTGTCCAACAAGGCTATATACAACTGTTGTCGGAAGCTTAAATAAGTGACAGGATGCTCGATTTTAGCTTCTTTTTGTTGTAAAACACAAAGCCGGTATGCGTTGACTACTGCTATATCAACCATCCAGTAAAATAAGGGCCACCAAGTAGGAAAGGCTGTTCTATGAGTCTCATATTCAGCCCTGAATTGATTGGCAATATCAACACCTCCTATATAGTGGTTATAATCGTCAATAACCACTGGAATAGCTAATTCCTTGGTAGGTTGATTTCCAAAGGGAGCTCTTGCTTGCCGTGCTGAAGTGGATGTTTTAGCTGGTCTTCGTCGAACCTTATCTCTGAACGTTTCTGTTGTATCTACAGTATGAATATTGGTGAGAGCAAGAACAATATTGTTATCTTGCCAGGCTAAGCAAAGAGTATTGTCTACAACCTTTGCTAAAAGGGTATTCCATTGAAGCTCCTTTTTAAATTTGTCTTTTAGTATTTTGAACACCTGAGGGAGTTGCGCATGAGGTCTAGTTGTTCCAACAGCTCCAAATTGGCATTTCCTGAGTTCCTCAAACAGTGGAATTGATGAAAAGTAATTGTCCATATATATTGTGATGTGATGGCGTGGTAAACTTAAAGCCAATTCCCGAACCAGAGAGCCTGTTTTAGTCAATTCTGGCTTCCAGAACACTTCTATAATACTCCAGGCTTTTGAACTCCATATAAAATTGTATAGATAACCATGATCCGCCACTCCAAATAGTTTATATCCTTGTGATATGGGCTTTGAAGGCATCTTGTATGGATAGATCTTCTAAAACACCGAACCATTAACTCATCAACACTCATTGTTGAACTTGGCTCATAATATTGCATAAAGCTCTGACGGAGACTAGAAGCCAAAGGTTCTAATTTATACCACCATATATCGTTATTTGGATTGCTAATACTTGTAGGGCCTGTCCGTCCAGCCAGTACATCGCCTGTAGCATCCGATATATAGAGAAAACGGTGAATTTGCTGGAATCGGACAAGGCTTATATGTACTGGCAATATATGTTGTAGGTTGTAAGTTCCAGTACTCCAATACAATTCAACGTTAGGCTCTTTATGGACACCTTATATACTACACAACCAAGGAATACATATAATTCTTCAAGAAATAGGGGTATCCAATCTCGCTCGTGTGGAAACTCCTTTTGGTAGTGATATCGCACGTTTGCATAGTGATTAGTATTTCGAGTAATAATTTGAAGTATTGCCCTAGTGAAATAAAGGGAGAAAAAGTCCAATGGAGTAGCAGCCTTTGGAAAGTCCTTTGATAACTTAGTTCTTGGTCCGCGGTACTCTTCAGGTGAAAATGGGTCGAAAGATACCTCATCTAGAGGTAAGAACTCTTGCAGGACTTGTTCAAAGC
>NCSJ02000481.1:0-24781 GCA_002812745.2 Scytalidium lignicola | reverse complement strand
ATAAACGAGTAAAAATAACGAAATAACAAGAAAAGGCTTTTATTTAATTAAATATTTTGTTAAATCAAATTATTAAAAATTTAAAGTATTACTTTAGTCAGTTTGTCCTTGTTTTTAAGCTTTATTCTTTAAGTTATTAACTGTTTTTGTTAAAAATATAATAATAGTTATTAACTGTTGTATCAATTTTCTAAGGTTATCAATTTTGTTTACTTTTGATTTTGTAAAAATTAATTTTTCTTCTAACTTAGCAAGAGTAGAATTTAACGATCTTTTACTTATAATTACAAGTTTAAAGTTAAAGCTGTTAAATTTCCTTTTTAAAATAGTTATTTAATTTTAAAGTAACTTGATATTCAGATTTATTGTAAAAGAATTAACTGTTGTTTAATTTGATATTGACTATTCTAATTTTAAACTTATTATTATCAAATTAGTCTAAGCTTTATCTAATAATTTTTTTGTTTTTTATTTGATATANTTTTANTTTTTCTAAAATAATGTTTTATAATACATTAATCTTCTTTTTTTATATAATATTTGTAAATATAACNTTTCTTTTTATTTTCNTTTTTAATTATATTTAAAAGCTTTGTTTTGTTTAAAAGANTTAATTTTATATTTTATTTTAATATAATATAATGTTTTAAAATATATATTCTTTTTTTTATAANTATAAAATWAAAAATTTCGTAAAATTCTTTTTATTTGTTTTTTATTATACTTTGACTAACTAGTTTTTTTATTTGTTATGCTTATTAANTTTTATTTTTAGTATTTCAATACTTTTCTAATTTAATTATATTAATATTGTTTTAAAATTTGAATGTTAAATTTTTAAGGTTAATACAGNAAAAGTTTTACATAATAAAGAGAATTTGAAATATTGNTTTTTTAACTTTTGTTAATTAGTAATAATCTTTTCTTCTGTTAGAAGAAAATAAGTTATTTAAAGGAATTTAATGTTTTAAACTTTTTTTTTTATTATTACTTTCTCTTTTGCTTTTCTTTTCACTTTTCTGTTTATCTTTTTTTCTTTTACTTTATTTTCAGAAGTCAGAATTGAAAAAAGGAAAATAGTTAAATAAGATTTTACTATTTTCATATGTATATTTTCAAGNTTTTTATTTTGCTTTTTTATTATTTTTGTTTTTTAAAAAATGATTATACAAAAGTTTAATCTTATTAAAGTGTTTAACCAAATTATAAAGTTTAATTGTTTATTAGTTTACTAGATTAACTTTATTCTTTTAGTTTTATTTTTTGATCTTTTTATTTATAAAAGTAAGTATAGTAAAAGTTTTCAAATTAGCATTATTTTTAAATAATAAGTTTAAGAATAGTATAATTAAGTTGTATATTTTTTGGATAATATTATTTAGCTTTATTGTTTTGTTGTTAAATTTTGTTATTTTGCTTTTAAAAGTTTTTTCATTGAAGTTAACTTTTGTAAAATTAACTTTATTATCTTAGAAATTTACTTTATTAATATATTTTCGTTTAACATTTAATTGTTTAGTTATATTCTTAACTTTTAAATTAGAAATTAGTATAATATAATATATTTAAAGCTAGTAATGAATTCTTATTTACTTTTAAAAGCTTTTTCAGTTTTTTTTTTTTGTTAAAGTTAAGATGAAATAATACTTTAAGATTTTTATAAGCATTTAAGATTATAGNTTTTTTCCTTCATTAAATTGTTATAAGCTTTTTTTAATGTTTAATANTTTTTTAGTAATTCTTTATTATACACTGTATTATCTTCTTTTTTTGCTTTTTCTTATTTGTTAAAGTTATTACTTAGTTTGTATTTATGCTTATCGTTGTTATTTTCNTTTTATTTTCTAGTTAGCTAAATTATCTACTGTTGTTACTACTGTTACTGTTGTTGTTATTACTACTTTTACTGCTTTTACTACTTGTTTAGTTTTCTTAACTTCGATTTTATTAGGATTAACACTTAAAATAGCATTTAAACTTGTTAAGTTGTTCTGAATTTGAGTTTTTTTTTTAAGTTTTATTATTTGATTTTAGTATATTATTAATTGTTCCTTTTATTGCTTGTANTTTTTTTAATGTTAAAGTAATTATGTTCAAGTATTGTAGTTTTATTAAGAATGTTATTAATTGTAGAATTGCTTATTTGAAAAATTAAAAAGTTTAAAATGTAAATTCTAATTTACTTGTAAAGGAAATAAATAAGTTTATATAAATAGATTTAGAATGCTTTAAGACNTTTTATTGTTTATAAGGTTAATTTTAACTTTTTACGCTTTACTAAAGGTATAATAAGTTATTAGAAGCAGTTAAATAATATTTTCTTAAGTAGTATTTTCGACNTTTTAAGTTTATATTATAAAGTTTGAATTAGNTTTTTTATAATTGTTATCCTTAACTTTTTATTTTAATTATAAAACCTTTTTGCTTTATGCTTGACCTTTTAATAGATATGAACTTAACATCTTTTACTAGTATAACTTAAAGATTTTTTTTTAGTTTTGTTTTTATATTATAATTATATATTTCTTTACTTTTCTTCTTATTGTTATTTTACTTAGTTTAAGTTTAGCTTATAACAAAATGGGTTTGAGAAGTTCTTTTTAGTACATTATTACAATTGAACTAATTTTTACTTTTTTTTGACTTCATTTTAATAACAAATGATTTATTCTTTGAACTGGTAATAATTATTCAAATCTAGATTAATAACTTATTTAAGTCTAATGTTATCAGCTTTAATAGTGTTATTTTTACATCTTAACTTGTTAGATTAGATAACCTGACTATTTAAACTTTTAATATAATTAGTTTTCTTGAATTAACTAAAATATTTATTTTGTATTTTTATATCTTTTTGTTTAACTTAATTATAACTTTTCTTTATTAATTAATTTTAAACTTTAATTTAATTAGTAGATTTATGAAATTATAACCTTTTATAATATTAATACTAATGATCTCTTTAATAAATTAAAAGTTCTTTATTAGATTAGAAGTTGAAAGTTGTTAATTGTTAAATGTCAGTTCACTTATAACACGAAGTATAGTATGCAATTATACATAATATACTTATTGTGCTATTCTATAATTGTTATACAATTAGGAGTAAGAGGGCGAAGTTGTAAGAGTTTCACTCATTCTCATTACCTAATCAGGACTAGCTTATAAGGGCATGTGAATATCATGTGTACATAACCATTATTCTACTAATACTAAAGCTACTCTAAAAATAGTTATACATTATAACTCTTAAAATACTTAAATTTGTAGAGTTTTCTTAATCATATGCTAATTACTTAATTAAGAATAGTTTCAAATCCCTCCTTTGTAAGATCTTCTATTCTACTACTTACATTGTTATGTTCTACTTATTTTACTACTTCTAATTATACTTTACTAGTATTTAACAGTTATTTCAAAGTGNTTTAATAGCTTTCCTTTGGTTATAGAATTGGCTGGATTTGTAGTTCCTTTAATTTATTATACTTCAGTGATCTAATGTTGTTTGTACACTTAGTAAAGGTATATCATGTCAATTATAAGTTGCTTTTCTTATGTAGTTCTTAACTTGATAAGGTAATTGTACAATAACCTTGAATCTGTATATATAACTAGTAAGAGGTTAATTTCGAGGATTCTTTTGATAATTGACTTGATTATAACCCTTATATTAAATCCATAAGCTATTCTGTACAATTCTAAGGTTAAAACGTTATGTATAACTCTTTTACACTTGATTAACATCTAATATAATATATTTATATTTCTCTTATAATCTACAAGTATTATGATATAACTAATTTGTAATGATAAGTCTTTGTTGTTTATAAATAAAGCGTTTATAAAGACTAATAATTATAACATTTCCTTTTTGAGTTTAATAAATTATATTCTCTTGACAACATTCTAAATTTGTTATTATAAGTATTTATTCAACAATTTCATATCTTCTTAGTTAAAATTAATAACTTAAACAGTTATTAATAAGTTGTATAACATTTTTAATTAGTAAACTAAAGTTATATATACTCCTTAAGTATATTATATAATATATTACTCTTTAATAATAAGGTTTTAATGTACAATTCCTTATAAGCTTATTGTAATAACTGATTTCCTAGTTATAAGCTATAAATTAACATATTAATACTCTTAAGTAAATAAAATTCTAATATTATTTAATTATATAATATTTCTATTAAACTTAATTCYCTTGTTAATAATTAATGWTTTTACATTCTTTTACTAAGAAATTAGCCTTTTTNCAACTATTCTTACTTAAGTTTAACAAATTGAACATCTTTGACAAATAAGGTATTATTAGTTTAAANGCCTTACAATATCAAAAGGTTTAGTATTATATAATAAGCAAAAGTTATATGTTAACAGTTTYATAATAAGCACYTTRACATAATAAGARTARTAAGTYTAGAAYTAATAGTTTTCAACTTYAARRACTTTATAAAGTAANTTTCACAACTTGTARAATTAAACCTTCATRAAGAYTAAGTTGTTYTATAAGCTTTAGAAATAGTTATATATAAAAATCTTAATTYAACAAGGTAATAAATTATATGTACACTTGTGAAATATCTTATAAGTAYAAACTTATRTCTTTATACTTTATRACAATRATATARAGAATAATAYRKTRRYTAACATRYTGAATARTAAGTRATTAARTTAAAACAAGCTTYTTCTYATTRTCCTTRTAAGCTTATATTATAAGGTATAACTTTTCAAAAGCTTTTTCAATTCTCTTGTTCTTGATTTTATTTACAAACTTAATGTTGAATATATGTATATTATTAAGTATACTTTGAAAGTTTACAATCTTGAAAATACCTTTTTCAAGTAATCTTAATATTTCAGCTTAATATAAGGCTACAAATTAAGGTTATTCAAGTTCTTCATCTTNNGTAAGAAGACAATAACTTYAAGGTATTTATAAAGTCTTNCTATGTTTACACTTTACTAGTAGTATTAGTAGTAAARTAACARTTATAGTCAACTTRTTAAGCTYCTCTTARTRTTCTTCAATGRTTRTARTTYTTAACTTTAACTTTAATAGYTTAATTYTATTGATTCCTTTTATAAGTATAAGGTATAATTTCATAAYCATTAACTTGAATARTATRTTCTTATRYRGTAATRYTAATATAYATGTTTYTCYRTYTATRCTTAYAAGCTTGTATAACCYTTCYTARCNTTTTATTCTAACTTGTGTTTCTTACTCTTTAYACAAGAACATYTAAATTCAGTAATAAGTTRTGAATAATACTTATATCAAGGTTATTATATATRTTGATCATRTYTTRTACYTRTYRTTTTRYCTTGATTTTRCTRATTTCCTYTATRRCCTTCTTRATYRTCATAAYTCTTTAACTTATARTTAAGGTTAAGRTGTTAARTTTTAACATAYATAAGTAAGTRTTRTAAAYTARTARTATAAGGACAAGTYTRTYAAGTCTTATTAAATYATTRATARCCTTRAAYATTATYTGTAAAGTTATATCTTTGTYAAGATCATARATTTYAATTATAATTATCTAGTAAGTATATTGTACAAATGTATAATATTGTTCAACATAACTAATTAAGTTATAAGCTTTTATTAAAACTACTTTCAAGGTTGTTCTTATGACTATAACATTTTATTAAAACTCCTTATTAACAAAGTTCTTTTTAATATTAGTTATAATCTAGTTTAAAAGTCTTAAGTAAGTATTAATCCAACAAGTTTATAAAGTATCTTAAGTATACTTTCTACTAATATTCTAAAGTCATCTATTAACTTAGTAATATGTTCTTTTATTGATAATATAAAGTATAAGTTTGTTATTAATGTAGAAGATGTTAATAATAATAAAATAGTTAAAGTTAACATTATCTTGTAAGTTAAATTTAAATCTTCTTAATAACTTATTATAATATTAATAATAAGTATAAAACTTGATAAGGTATTTTAACATATCCTTATTAATATCATAGTTTGTATAATCTAATATATGTTGTAATCTGATTACTAATAAGTAGTTGAAATATTAATGTAAGTGTTATAATTCTATATTAATCAAAAAATAAAGGTTTTCCTTTAATAAATTAAAAATGAGAATATATAAAGATATATCTTAAAATAAAAAGTTATAGTTAAATTATTATATGATTAGAATACTTCTTTATAAGATAACAAGTAAGTTTGTAAGGTTATTAAAATACATACTTAATTAGTTTATATTTGTTAAGTATAACAAAAAAAGTATAGTCAACTTAACTATATAGAATTCAATTTGTCCAATTAATATATTCATTAGTATAAAACTTNATCAAAGTTATATTCTTAATTTTGAATTATATTATTATTATACTTTTGATTATAATATTTAATGTTATAATTTGGTTTACTTATTGTAAAGTTTCAAATTGACTATAATTAGTTGTAAAGTACTTTACAACTCTTATATTAATTAAGATTCTATGAAATTATCTTGAATTATACCTTATTAAGCTTTTTATACTATATACTTTTGTTATAATTGTTATAAAGGTTTTTAAGTTAAGTTCTTAAGGGTAATTCTTAGTCATTAACACTTTAGTAGTTAATTAGTATAAAAAAGTATTATTAGTTAGTTTTATAGTAATTGGTGTAACTAATTCTATTAAGAAACTTTTTATATAAGGTAAAGAATATAATTATAGTAAAGAATGTAATTTTAAGTTAATCAAGTTTTTTNAAGGTTTGTTTTTAAGTTGTTGTCAATGAATAAAGTCTTAAAAGTAAAGTCTAATTCCTCTTCAAAGTTACTTCCTTTATAATTAATAATATATTATTTAAATTGTTCATTGAAATGTTGTTCAAAGTTGTAAATGCTAAAGTTAAATTTACTTATATTTCTAGTTTTAAAATATGTTTTCTTTGTATTTTACTCTTTTTACAAGTATTTCCATGATCAACATCCTTCCCTTTTATATATAAAGTATCTTCTTTATGTTTAAAAGTATAAAGTAATATACTTAAGACCTTATAAATTAAATTATTAGTTTACTTTATGATTAGTATAATAGTAATAGTTTGTAAAATAAGTTTTACTATAATGTTCTTACTCTTTTTCCTTTTCATATAACATAATAAACAAATGAAATTTGTTAATAAGTTGTTTTAAGTCTTTTAATAAGTTTAAAATAACATATTTACATGTTGGAAATCCTTAACAAGTAGTAATCAACTTCTTGTAAAGAATATTAACTGTTTTATAAGCTGATTAAAGACTGTATTAAAACTCTTAAAGCTTATTAATAAGTAATTGTATTGTTAGTTTACTTATAACATAAAGTATAGTATACAATTATACATAATATACTCATTATGCTATTCTATGGTTATTGTATGAATAAGGGTAAGAGGGTGAAGTTGTAAGAGCTTTGCTTGTTCTTACTACTTAATCAAGACTAGCTTATAAGAGTATGTGAATATCATGTGTACATAATTACTATTCTACTAACACTGAAGATACTCTAAAAATAACTATATATTATAACTCTTAAAACACTTAAATCCATAGAGTTTTCCTAATTACATGCTAATTACTTAATTGAGAATAGCTTTAAATCCTTCTTTTGTAGGATCTTCTATTCTACTACTTATGCTATTATGTTTTACTCATTCTACTACTTCTAATTACACTTTATTAGTATTTAATAGTTATTTCAGAGTATTTGATAACTTTCCTTTAGTCATAGAATTAACTGAATTTATAATTCCTTCAATCTATTATACTTTAATGATCTAATGTTGTTTATACACTTGACAAAGGCATATCATGTTAATTATAAGCTACTTTTCTTATGTAGTTCTTAACTTAACAAGACAATTGTATAATAACCTTAAATCCATATATATAACCAGTAAAAGGTTGATTTTAAGGATTCCTTTAATAGTTAACTTGATCATAACCTTTATATCAAATCCATAAGCTATTCTGTACAATTCTAAGGTTAAAACACTATGTATAACCCTTTTACACTTAATCAACATCTAATATAGCATATTCACATTTCCTTTACAGTCTGTGAATATTACAATATAACCAATTTGTAATAATAAGTCTTTGTTATTTACAAATAAGGTGTTTATAAAGATTAATAATTGTAATGTCTTCTTATTAAGCTTAATGAATTGTATTCCTTTAATAACATTTTAAATCTACTATTATAAGCGTTTATTCAGCAATTTCATATCTTCTTAACTAAGATTAATAGCTTAAGCAATTACTAATAGGTTATATAACACTTCTAGTTAACAAACTAAAGTTATATATACTCCTTAAGCATATTGTATAATATATTATTCCTTGATAATAAGGTTTTAGTATACAATTCTCTATAAGCTTGTTGTAATAACTGATTTCTTAGTTATAAGTTATAGATTAGTATATTAATATTCTTAAGTAAGTAAAATTCTAATATC
This sequence comes from Scytalidium lignicola, assembly GCA_002812745.2. NCBI lineage: Eukaryota > Fungi > Ascomycota > Leotiomycetes > Scytalidium > Scytalidium lignicola. The sequence goes on along the minus strand of NCSJ02000481.1, from coordinate 16,314 downwards.
ATTCAATTGTATAATACCCTTATTAAACTTAATTCCCTTGTTGGTAATCAACGTTTTATATTCTTTTATTAGGAAATTAACCTTTTTTAGTTGTTCTTACTCAAGTTTAACAAATTAAACATCTTTAACAAATAAGGTATTATCAGTTTAAAGCCTTATAACACTAAAAGGTTTAGTGTTATACAATAAGCAAAGGTTATATATTAATAATTTCATAATAAGCACCTTAACATAATAAGAGTAATAAGTTTAAAACTAGTAATTTCTAACTTTAAAGACTTTGTAAAGTAACTTTACAACTTGTAAAATTAAACTTTCATAAAGATTAAATTGTTTTATAAGCTTTAAAAGTGACTATACATAGAAATCTTAATTTAGCAAAGTAATAGACTGTATATACACTTGTGAAATGTTTTGTAAGTATAAGCTTATGTCTTTATACTTTATAACAGTGATATAAAGAATAATACACTAGTTAACATATTGAATAATAAATAATTAGGTTAAAACAAGCTTCTTCTTGTTATCCTTGTAAGCTTATACTATAAGGCATAACTTTTTAAAAGCTTTTTCAGTTCTCTTGTTCTTAATTTCATTTACAAACTTAACATTGAATATATATATATTGTTAAGCACACTTTAAGAGTTTACAATCTTGAAAACACTCTTTTTAAGTAGTCTTAATATTTTAGCTTAACATAAAGTTACAAATTAAGGTTATTTAAGTTCTTCATCTTGTAAGAAGACAATAACTTTAAAGTATTTACAAAGTCTTTTATGTCTACACTTTACTAGTAATACTAATAGTAGAGTAACAATTATAGTCAACTTGTTAAGCTCCTCTTGGTACTCTTTAATAATTATAGTTTTTAACTTTAACTTTAATAATTCAATTCCATTAATTCCTTTTATAAGTATAAGGTATAATTTTACAACTGTTGACTTGAATAGTATATTCTTATACAATAATGCTAATATATATATTTCTCTGTCTATACTTATAAACTTGTATAACCCTTCTTAACTTCTATTCTAGCTTATGTTTCTTGTTCTTTATATAAGAACATCTGAATTCAGTAATAAGTTATGAATAATACTTATATCAAGGCTGTTATACATGTTAATCATATCTTATACTTATTGTTTTACTCTGATTTTGCTGATTTCCTTTATAATCTTCTTGATTGCTATAACTCTTTAGCTTATAATTAAAGTTAAGGTGTTAAGTTTTGACATGTATAAGTAAGTATTATAAATTAATAGTATAAGGACAAGTCTATCAAGTCCTACTGAATTATTAACAACTTTAAACACTATTTATAAAGTTATATCTTTATCAAGATTATAAATTTCAACTGCAATTATCTAATAAGTATATTGTATAAGTATATAATATCATTCAATATAGTTAATTAAGTTATAAACTTCTACTAAAACCACTTTTAAGGTTGTTCTTATAACTATAATACTTTATTAGAACTCCTTATTAACAAAGTTCTTTTCAACATTAATTATAATTTGATTTAAAGGTCTTAAGTAAATATTAATTTAACAAGTTTATAAAGTGTCCTAAGTATACTTTACACTAATATTCTAAAGCTATTTACCAGCTTAATAACATGTTCCTTTATTAACAATATAAAGTATAAGTTTGTTATTGATATAAAAGACATTGACAATAATAAAGTAGTTGAAGTTGACATTGTTTTATAAGTTGAATCTGAATCTTCTTAACAACTTATTATAATGTTAGCAATAAGCATAGAACTTAATAAGGTATTCTAACATGTCCTTGTTGATATCATAACTTATACAGTCTAATATACACTATAATCTAATTACTGACAAGTAGTTAAAATGTTAATATAAATGTTGTAATTCTACATTAGTCAAGAAACAAAAGTTTTCCTTTAATGAATCAAAAACAAAAGTATATAAAGATATGTCCTAAAGTAAAAAGCTATAGCTAAATTATTATATGACCAGAATGCTTTCTTGTAAAGTAATAAGTAAGTTTGTAAGGTTGTTNNAAAATACATGCTTAANTTAGTCTGTATCCATTAAGTATAACAAAAAGAAAGTAATCAATTTAATTATATAAAATTCAATTTACTTAATTAATATATTTACTAATATAAAACTTATTAAAGTTATACTCTTAATTCTAAATTATATTATTACTATACTTTTAGTTATAATGTTCAATGCTATAGTTTAGTCTACTCATTGTAAAACTTCAAATTAACTATAATTAACTATAAAGTACTTTACAACTCTTATATCAATCAAAATTCTATAAAATTATTTCAAATCATACCTTACTAAACTCTTTACACTATACACTTCCATTATAATTGTTATAAAGGTTTTTAAGTCAAGTTCTCAAGAGTAATTCTTAGTTATTAACACTTTAGTAATTAATTAGTATAAAAAACTATTATTAACTAATTCTACTAAGAAACTTTTACATAAAGTAAAGAATATAATTATAATAAAGAATATAGTTTTAAGCTATTCAAGTTCCTTAAAGTCTGTTTCTACATTGTTATAAACAAATAAGGTCTTAAAAGTAAACCTTAACTTATCTTTCTTAAAATTACTTCTTTTATAATCAACAATATATTGTTTAAACTGTTTATTAAAATGTTATTCAAAGTTACAAATACTAAAGTTAAATTTACTTATATTTCTAACTTTAAAACATACTTTCTTTATATCTTGTTCTTCTTACAAGTGTTTTTATGATCAGTACCCTTCCCTTTTGTATATAAAACATCTTTTCTATGTTTAAGAATATAAAGTAATATATTTAAAACCTTGTGAATTGAATTATTAACTTATATTACAATTAGTATAATAATAACAATTTGTAAAGTAAGTTTTACTATTATATTCTTACTCTTTTTCTTTCTTGTATAATATAATAAACAAATAAAGTTTATTAATAAGTTGCTTTAAGTCTCTTAATAAGTTTAAAATAATATATTTATATGTTAAAGATCCTTGATAAATAATAATCAACTTCTTGTAAAGAATATTAATTGTCTTAAATACTAGTTAAAAGTTATATTAAAGTTCTTAAAGCTTGTTAATAAGTAATTTTACATTCTTAAACATTCTTTTCCTAAGGTTTTTAATTATAATCAAAGTTAATATTATGCCTTTTTNATTTAGTATAGATTTAACAATAATATATAAGTCCTTTGTAAAAGTTGTATACATAAGTACATACTTCTTCAAATGTACATTTAACAAAGTTATTAATAATAAAATAACCTTTTATTAACCTTGTTAACATAATAAAAAANTACTTTAATATAAAATTCTTATAACAATTCTACTTGTTTATAATAACTCTTAAAAATTATCAACTTATATTCAAAGTTATTAATTATTTTGTTATACTTCTAATCTTTTATATACATCTTAACAATATTAAAGACTTATTTCATATATATAAGTTAAGTTAAAGGTAAAGATAATAAGCTAAGCTTATAATTAAAGTTATAATCTTGTTATAACTTGTAAAATTGTTGATAATCATTTTAAGAGGTTATAAAGGTTAGAAAAGTACTTGATTCCTAACTTGTATATATTGAACTAAGAACCTTGAGGTTGATTTGAACATTTATAAGGTGAGTAACTATAAAGAGTATAATAATTATAAAGGTAATAAGTCCTTTTTAAAAGTCTTAAAAAGTATATTAAAGGTCTTCTTTATTTTATAAGTATTATTCCTCTTCTTATATAATGTTCACAAGAGTTTAAATAATTATAATACTCTTAGTATTGTATATTATGTATATATTATTATAACAAAGGTAATTCTATAAGCTTTATATCTCTTTCTAGGTAATAACCTTAAAAGTATCAACTATAAAGTTCTTAAAGTCCTCTTAGAATAAGTCTTATAAGTTTATATTATTAGTTTTATCAAAACAATACTTATAAACCTTAATAATTAAATATTCTTGTATATTGTTTATAATAATATTTTTAAAGTTTATTCCTTATTCTTATTTCTTGATTAATACTGTTTAATTCACCCTTATAATGCTCTTTATTACCTTTACAATAGTTTTTAGCTTATTCTCCTTCATAATCTTCGTTATATCTCTTATTTCTATTATATTTCTTATTATTCTTAAGCTTTATATGTATAATCTATTAATACTAGTATAAAGTACTTAATTAACTAAAAAGTAAAGTTGATTATACTTGAATACAAATAGTATTTACTTGTAAATAATAAACTTTATAATCTTAAAAGCTTAGACAGATATTTTCAAGAGTATAATAACTTCTTAGTCTTCTTGAGTATAAAGTTCTATAAGCTTTTAAAGTTCTCTTATATACTTATAAAAGCTTATAATTCTGTAATAAAAGTAAAAAGATTATAAGTTAATAATTTGATATATTATTTTTAGTCTAAAATAAAAGTAATAAAAAAAAGTAATAATTTTCAAGTAGTTTTGAATAAAAATTGATAAAAATAAGTAATAAAAGAGTAGTTTTTCAAATAGAATTAGTTAATTAATTAACTATATAACTTTATAAGTAAACTACTTGACATTCAACTAAACATATTATTTTTAGCAAAAACAAGTTTAATAATAACAATTATGAAAGTAGACTGCTAAACATTTAACTAATTAAGTTATAAGTTGATAAATAACTATTTCCCTCTTTGACTAAGTAGATTTTAACTTTATAAGTAGACTACTAAATGTCCAACTAAACAAAAGTTATAATCTTCTAAAATTCAACTTCAAAAGTAAACTACTTAATGTCTATCCAATTAAACAATAATCTCCTGATTTGTATATACAAACTGATCAGTGTTAGTTCACTTATAACATATAATACAATATATAATATACATAATATAGGGCTAACTTAAATCGAATCGCGAGTTACTTAAATCGACTCAAAATCGCGGGTGTCGGACATAACCTCAGGCACAACACTACCTTAGCCTCACATACAAATTAGTATAGCAACAAGAGATTGTACAATGTAATCAATTATACTCTTATTATCTGACAACTTTTTNATTTTAATACAATCTTAGGTTTCTTATATTACCTCTTTAGTTTCTGAAGCAAATAATACAGGTAAATTAGGGTATAACTCTTCTAGAGGAGCAAAGCTTTCAGTGAAAGTAATGCCTGAAAGGCCTTATAATTATAGGGTATTACAAGGTATTAATAGCCTGAAGGTCACTGTAATTATAGGGTATTACAGGGCATTAATAGCCTGAAAATCACTGTAGTTTCAGGGCATTTCTAACGCCTAAGCCAAATCGTCAGTGTTTGTCTAGTGCCTTAGTATTATTCTTATTACATTTTACGATGTCCTTTATACTACAAGATTGATATAACAGAATATGTTATTGCGTTTTAGCGTTTAATTACAGGACATGGCAGGATAGTCAGATTACTAATAAATTACTATGGGAGGTAGTGGTCCGGGTGTGTCCGACACCGGCGATTTTGAGTCGATTTAAGTAACTCGCGATTCGATTTAAGTTAGCTCATAATATACTATTATACTATTCCATAGTTATTATATGATTAAAGGTAAAAGAGCAAAGTTATAAAAGATTTGCTTATTCTTACTACCTAATCAAGACTAACTTATAAGGGTACATGAATATCATATGTATGTAATCGCTATTCTACTAACAGTTATATAAGTAAGTATATACTTTTTCAAATATATATTTAACAAAGTTATTAATAATAAAATAACTTTTTACTAATTGTGTTAATATAATAAAAAATACTTTAATATAGAATTCTTCTAGTAATTCTACTTGTTCATAATAGCTTTTAAAGATTATTAACTTATATTCAAAGTTATTAATTATTTTATTATACTTCTAATCTTTTATGTACATTTTAATAATATCAAAGATTTGTTTTATATATACAAGTTAAGTTAAAGGTAATAATAATAAGTTAAGCTTATGATTAAAGTTATAGTTTCATTATAACTTATAAAATTATTGATAATTGTTTTAAAAGATTATAAAGATTAAAAAAATACTTAATTTTTAGTTAGTGTATATTAAGCTAAGAACTTTAAAGTTAACTTAAGTATAGTATGCAATTATATATAATATACTCGTTATATTATTTTATAGTTGTTATATGATTAGAAGTAAGAGAGTAAAGCTGTAAAAGCTTTGCTTGTTCTTATTACCTAATCAAGGCTAGCTTATAAGGACACATGAATATCATGTGTACACTTATAATATATAGTATAATTGTCACAGGACCCCAAATCACCAGCACGTGATGTAGGCTTGGTCACTCTGTAGGATTATCTGTGGAACAAGCTGACTGAAGTTTTGGTAAAGTAATAAGTATATTGTAGAGTTGTAACTTAGGTTGAACACGAGGTTCCTAACTAAAGCTTAGGGAGCGTGTTCTTATATAGACAAATATCCCCTCTGAGGATGCACATGCTCTAACTGCTCTAACAGCTCTAACTTGTAGACCTGTAAACCCTGTAGACCTGCATAAATCACGTGACTCAACGTTCCCATTGGTCACCGATGCCCCTATAGGCTACTACTCGGCACCTATCAGACTGTGACGGTAAGATCCATAACAATAATATACAATTATACATAATATACTCATTATACTAATCTATAATTGTTGTATAATTAAAAGTAAAAGAATAAAGTTATAACAACTTCGCTTACTCTTATTACTTAATCAAGACTAATTTACAAAGGTATATGAATATTACATGTACATAATTACTATTCTACTAACACTTACAAAAGTAATTAACTTAAGCTTATATAATTATATCCTTAAAAGTTTTTGTTGAGAGTAATATATTGGTTACGTGCACGTGATACTCACGTGTAATGTAAACTAGTCCTGATTAGGTAGTGGGAGCAAGCGACGCTCTTACAGCTTCGCACCACTCCCACCCCCTTTTCGAACAACCATGGAATAGCACAACGAGTATATTACGTATAATTGCGTACCGTACTTCGTGCTACAGGTGAACCGACAGTTTTATAACATATTACTTAATTAAGACTAACTAATATATAACTGATCATGTTTATACATAACTAATCTACTAATAATAAGTTTTTTTGTTTATATTCTCAGCTTTAATTAATATTATATAAAATCTATAAATATAAATATTAATTCTATTAACTGTTTAAAATCTTAGTTTTTNCTTTATTATTATCATTTTATTTATACTTTTACACTAAAGTTAAAGAAATTACATTTTGTTCTACTTTATTATTAATTAAAGCTTATTCTATTTTTTACTTTCTTTGTTTATTTTAAATCTTGAAAAGAATCATTATATACAATTGTTTTAACTTCTTTATAATATAAAAAANCTTTTTTTATCTACTTTTATTATTACTTCTAATAATGTAAGAGTAAAAAAAANTCTTAAATATTTGCTAAAATGTTATGAAAAACCTTTTACTTAATTTGTTTAGTAAAATTAAAATTATAAACTTTTTTAAACATTAGTATTTCCTTAACTTATTATAAATGCATTTTAATTAGAAGATTAATTAAAGTTCTAGTTTTAGTTATTAAAGTAGTTTAATAAAGTATAACTTAGCTAATTACAATTATAATACTAGATTTTACTGTTATAAATATTATAATAATCTTTAATATAATGTTCTAACTTCTTATAGTTATAATATTCGACTTTATTAAAATTTCTTAACTTTATAATATTAACATTAGTTAATAATGTTATATACGTTAATTCTGTTTAATTTTAGTATAAAATATTCAAGTTTTACTTAAATAATCTATTTTTTTTTTTCAACTTATTATATTAAAGTTTTNCGAGAGTTTATAATAATGTTATTATATTTAGTCTTTTGTCCTTAATTTACTTTATTAAGTTACAAATGTTCTGTTAGCATAATCATTTTATTATATATTATTAACAGAATATTATAATTTTTNAATTTTTNACTTTTTAGCTTAAATACTATTTTCATTAATAATATATCTTATTTTCCCTTGTTATTTATACTAAAAAAGTTATACTTTAAAGTTGTTGAAATACTTTACAAAAGACTAGATTAACTAACTTAACTATTATTAAGTTTAATTATACTAATCTTATACTTTAATTCTTTTATTACTTTTGTCTTTAAACGAAGATAATAAAATCCTCTTAAATCCTTCTTATATAATAATACTTACTAATTTTGCTTTTATGCTTATTGTTATTTTACTTTCAAAATGCTGTTAAAATATAGTATAACATAAAAAATCTTAATGTTATTTTTCTTATATAACTTTAAAAATTTAACAAACTTAAATTTACATTTATATATAAAGTTATTATACTTTTTTATTATTTTTCTTCTAAACTACTTTAATAAAAGTATATACTTATACTTAACATTTTAAATTATAAAATATTATAATAATAACTTTAATAGTACTTTGCTAATATATTACTTTTATAATGTATTTCTTATTAAAAGCCTTTTTGTAATAAGATTAATACTTTTACTAAAAAGCTTTCTTATAAAAAGATTAACATTTTTATAAGTATATTATTATATTAGAGTAGTCTTTCTTTTTTTTWATTATAATACTTTAATCTTTTAGTTTAGCTTTTTTNATCAGTCAAATCAACAAGTTTACAAACTTTACAATTCGACAAATTCAATTAACTTATAAGTTAAATGGTTAAATTACTCTTAAAAAAGATTTAAAAGACTTTCTCTTCTTATATAAACTTAAGTTAAAGAATTAATTGAATTTATTTGTATATTATTTAAAATAATAAATTTTAAAGTTAAAAAGAATATTATTCGAATAATTCTTTTATAAGAAAGATTTTATCAACGATTAATTATGTATAAACTTTTAATTACAAAGAAAAATCAATAAACTTAATTGTAATAAGCTTTAAAATGTATAAATTAAATAATAACTTAATAATATAAAATATTATAAACAGATAAAACTCGAATAATTAATAAATGACATATAAGAACTCAAATAACATAATGTATAAGAGAAGAACAAGATTTAACTTGTATAATAGAAAATATTAAAGAAATTGTCGGTTCCACCTGTAGCACGTGGTACGGTACGTAACTCTACGTAATATACTATTTATGCTTTCATGGTGGTTCGTTGTTCTTAAGGGGGAGTGGGAGCTTCGCGGAGCTGTAGGAGCTCCGTCCCGCTCCCATTGCCTAATCTAGACTAGCTTACACTCGCACGTGCCCAGCACGTGACCGAAAACGAATAATCTACCAACAGAAATAAAAGATGAATATTTTAAAGTTGTTTTTTAAGCATATAAAAGGGATAAACATTTTTTAAGAAAAAAATTAAAAATTAATTAATAAGGAATTTATATTAAGCATATACAATTCTTATTATTTATAAATATATTAAATTAATGAAAAAATATAGTATATACTTGAAATTAATATAAGATAAAGCTTCTGAATATATAATAGTAAATATCAAAGTTAATTTAAGAGAATAAAAAGTTATAATCATTTTTAACCTTCTTTTTCACTTGATTTAAATTTAATTAAAAAGGCATATTATAAAATATATTTACAAGAGAATTACTTAAAGATAATAATCAAGGACGTATAGGATAAAGTAAGTCAATTTGAGTTTTAAGCTTTAATTAACAGTATGCTATTGCATTGTCAAGCTGTAATTGATATAAATGGCCTTTTTNACAAAATATTAGTTAAAAAAANTATTTTTGGTATTTTCCAAGCAATTACCTAATTTGGCCAAGTAAAGTAGTAAGGGTGTGCCACCCTGGCTAGTGCTATTACCTTACTTCACCGCTGTACCTCCGTAGACCCCGAAAAGTCATTGAGACTACGGAGCTTAGCAGCTTTGCTGTCCCTGCTATTCATCCCACTTGAATATAAAGCTGCGATCATTGCCGTGATTGCCGTTCCGTATTAATTAACTAGAGAAAGGAGGCATCTGCTTATCTCTTATCTTTTCCTATCCCACTCTAACTTCTCGGACATTTCCCTCAAATACTACTATCACACCGTTAATAAAGTGACTACCCACCCGCGAGCTAGCATACTGAAAAATGATCCACACCGATCTTGACAACGGCTTTGACTACATTGTTGTTGGTGGTGGGACAGCTGGTCTCGTTGTAGCATCACGACTCTCAGAAGATGCCGGAGTGAGTGTGCTTGTGGTCGAGGCTGGAGGCGATCACCAGGGTGACCCTGCAGTCCAGATTCCGGGCTTGTCGGCCAAGACGTTGGGCAAGGAGCAGTATGACTGGAACTTCACTACAGTGCCACAGGTGAGTTATTTACTATCTACGAACTAGGAGAGAGGACGTCTTGCAACCAACCCTCTCGATCGAGGAAAGTCGGGATCCTCAAGAGCTACTAACTAACCGTACCGGTGATGGTGCAGGCAGCTCTTAATAATAGACGCATACGACAACCCCGCGGCAAGGGCCTTGGTGGCAGCTCGGCCATCAATTTCCTGATGACCGTCTTCCCGTCTCGCGGCATCATAGACGCCTGGGGCAAACTGGGCAACGAGGGCTGGTCCTACGACGAACTGGCTCCTTATTTTTTGAAGTTTGGAACCAGACATTCACCCAGCGAAGAAGTGTGCCAGATCACTCGAACCGATGTCATTGATAATCATCTGTCTGGGCATGGGCCTATCCACATGTCCTACGGGAATGGGTTTGGTCCCATGAACTCGGCCTGGATGGATGTTCATACACAGCTCGGATTAAAACCGACTGGTGGTGATCTTGCTTCTGGTCAAGTATCTGGTGCATTTCAAAATACTTTCAACATTGATCCAGCTACAAAGACTCGCAGTTACGCTGCCACGGCTTACTATGGCAGTGAGGCCCGGCAGCGGAGCAACCTCACCGTCCTCACTAACACCATAGTGCAGAAGATCGAGCTGCAAGATCAGGACTCAGAGGTTGTTGCCACCGGTGTCCAAGTGCGAATGAAAGATGGCTCTGTAAGATATATTCAAGCCCGCACGGAGGTTATCCTAGGAGCAGGAGCGCTGCAATCGCCACAGCTGCTCGAGCTATCTGGGATTGGTGGCCGGGCTTTGCTAGAACAGCACGGGATCAATGTCGTAGTTGAGAACCCAAATGTAGGCGAAAACTTGCAGGATCACGTTCAGGTGTGCCACAGCTGGCAGTGCAAGGAGAGTATCCCATCCAGGGACATGTTTCGGGACCCCAATATCCTCCAGGCAGGCATCAGCCAGTACGAGGACAACAATGGAGATGGTCCCTTGGGTCGACTATCAATCAGCAGCTCCTACCTACCTATGGTTGATATCCAAGGTCGTATTTCCGAGCAGGATAAGAAGGCCTTGCTTGATAAATATGCACGAGACGCCACGGGTGGAAATCTGCTAGTCAAGGAACTACTCACGCAATCGGATCACCCTGCTGTGGCATATATATTCTCTTCAGGACAGCGCAATGTGAAGGATGACCCTGCTGACTATACAGAATATATTACTCCGACTGAACCTGAGAACTACATGTCCATCTTAAACATCCTATCTCATCCATTTTCTAGAGGGTCCTGTCACATCGCGTCGCCCGATGTAGATGTAGCCCCAATACTCGACCCACGGTACTTTTCCCACCCGGCAGACATAGAGATCATGGCTCGCAGCGCGATGTTTGTGGAGAAGCTCGCATCTACTGAGCCATTCCGATCAACAGTCTTTCAACCTCGGGGACGCCGGCTGCCAGATGGCATCGTGCCGAACGACCTCGACTGCGCCAGGGAATTCGTGAGGCGACAAACCATCAGCATTATGCATCTGTCCGCCACCTGTTCCATGCTGCCACGCGAACAGGGAGGCGTGGTTGACAGCCGTCTGCTGGTATATGGTACGCGAAACCTCAGGGTAGTCGATGCCAGCATCTTCCCGCTGGAGCCCTTAGGGAATATCCAGACGACTGTATACGCCGTTGCAGAAAAGGCAGCTGACATGATTAGGCAAGACAGAAGCATGATTTATCGTCAAAACAAATTATAAATGTGTTAAATACTATTTACAATATAATACCTAATTAAATATTTTCAAGAAATAAGAATTAATATTTGATTTTTAAAGTTTAGTTATACTAAACCCCAGGTATGAAGGTGGTTGTCGAGATTCTTTGAACGTATTAGTACCTAACTCAATCGAAATAGATTAAAGAAACAACTATGATAATTATTATGATACTACAACCAGATTTAGTAATGTCATCTGGATTGACAATAGAAGGGAGTTAAGCTATAATAGTATCGAGTTAAAAATGGCTTCGTTGAAATGGATTATCTCTTTCAAGGTTGAAATTATTTCAATTCAACTATATAAGTTCTGACTCGTTAATCCCGAGGAACATCGAGAGGAAGTAGTCCCACTTTAATTTTATGCGCTCTTAAAGATAATACAATGGTTAGCAACCTAGTATGGAGCCTTTTTGAAGGATCCTCGAAATACAACTCTCTATAGGCACTAACGATAGCTAGTAAATCGCGTCACAAGTAACCATTAGCTACAGAAAGAGTTTTTCTTTACAAAGCTAAAAAGCAAGAGGATCTCCAAATGGAGTCAGAAGGCCGTAGACTAGTACCTAGCTAAAGTCGACACGTTCTTCCATCGTAAAGCTCTTACAGGTTTATATTATAGGCTAAGTTATAGAACCGAACTCTTAAGCTTACAATACTTTAACACCATCTATGACATTTGGTGAGACATTTTCACTCAGAATGGGTTACTTAGCTTCGTTACCTTCTATTATTAGTGGTACAGTATCGAAGGCTCGATAAAGATTATCCATTGTCACTTACTAAAGGAGGTGAGTGAGCTGTTAGTATATTGGCTATGGCATATTCTTCTATTTACGAATCAGTTCCGGTTATTAGCTCTTGACCAGACGGGAACAATGACATCCTTGCCATTCTTACGGGCTCTACTGCATCTAGCACGGAACAAAGGAGGATTGTACAGCTCGTGGCCAAGTAATGCATTAAGCGATACCATCAAGCAGGAAATCAAATGCTAACTTAAAACTCGAGCTAACATACAAATCTGGCAACATGGCCTCCACGACATCCGACCTTATAATAGAAGGCTTTATATTCTGGCGCCTAATGCTGACTACTACACATCCACCTATAAACAAGAAATTGTGTTATTAAATTGTAGGAATGGCTTGGTAGGTAGAGTAATTACTAAAAACATAAAAACAGTTCCTTGCTGATACAGACTACTTTGCAGAAATCAGAGCAACGACTGCTGGATTCGGCAAGATGTTCTGAATGATCATTATCAGGCTCAGGTTCAACTCAGCGAAAGAATCAGCAACGCAGGAAGGCAGTCATTAGCGTAACCTTTGCTGTTTTGTAAGCACTAGATGCCAATTCGTGGTTGGCTTCTCGCACATACCTTCCTTTACTCTTGGCTTGGTAGAACTACTCTTGTAAATAAATAACAAAAAGGGGCGCCGATTTAAATTGAAAAACAAGTCGACAAAGAACATCCGCCAACTTCAATTGCTGTCCTTCCTTCCGTTATTTTTTCTTTCTTTCTAACTTCCAGACATCCCCAAGCACCGTATATGGGCCCTTCTCGATCCTCACCTTCATATCTACTAACGCTACCTCAGATGTGTCGTACTTAATCGCACTTTCCAGTGCCGTCTTCTCGTTGGCACCATACTTCACATAAAGTTGAAGCCGGTCCCATTTCGCCATGGTCATCGAGGGGATCTTAACTGTATATGGTGGTAAATCTTTTGGACCTGGTTTAGCAGGGGCGGCTCCTCGCGTTAAAGGAACGTCCTACGTTACAATCAATGGGCCCGAGTAGAAAAAGCATCCATCTTTTCCAAAGGCGGAAGCGATAGTTCCTGCATTAGCAAGATGCAGTTGTAGCCATGCACAGAAGTGAATGAATCGATGCTGGCACCAAGTCTAGTAATTTCCTACGGTGGTGCGGAATGGAGATCTGTTGTAGAAATTTCGTCGGGGTAACAGTTCAACACGGGTACAAAAGTTCTCAACACGGGTAGAGTGTGTGGCGCAACGCGACCTCAACGGGGGTAGGAAAAACCAAGGTCAGCAGGGGTAGAGAATAATTAATCCGGTATGCAGTGCATATGCAGGACATATAGGTAAGATATCTATTATTTTAATGAGTTATAAACATTAGTTATAAGCTTAGATTATATATATCCAATAATAGCAAACTAAACAATATCTTATTCATATTAATAAGCTTTACACTTTAAGTACTACAATCCAAAAGTTAAATTCGTATATACATATAACTTGCATATACGTTTGTTATGTTTGTTAACGATTAACACATATGTATATTACTTTGTTTGTTATATTTACTTACTGAGCACTTGTAAGGCATATGCTAAGCATATACAAGGCTCTCAAAAAAAAGCTCTTGTTACAAAGGTTGATTCTCACCACAAACAACAACTTCAACATGCTGTAAACCATCTATATGCATTCTACAATCAATGCATTTCATCAGTTTTGTTGTATAGGATAATTGTTAATATTAATATTTATTTAGCATATGCCTAACATGTCTTTTACACATGTTGATTTCGATAACCTAGCAGTTACTAGAGTTACAAATACTAATAGCCATAGTTATTACTATAATAAGCATATACTCTAATAATCACATTGTATATGTTAATGATATTTTAAATCTTATTCCAAATTATAATCTTGGATAAGTTCTTACTTGTAAGTATATCTGATAAATATAAGTAGTATATACTAAGAATAGTAAATAAGTCAACAAACTGTTATTAATACTAAAGAGAAAGGTATAACTTCACCTTGGATTAGTCATAGATTGAGTATATGCTGACGAGATACAACTCCTCTTATCATTACTCAGGATAATAATAGTAAATATGCTTGTTTTAAGTATGTATTGTTTATATGCTTATTATATTAGACCTAGTAAATGCTATTGTCAACTTGTCCACAATCAACACTTCTGTATAAGCATATTTATTCTTCAAATACTATATATACTAACTATTTACAATTATGAGATTAATGTTAATGATAGAGTTATGTATAATGTTATTTATTATGATCAGCTAAGTATAAGTTCAACATGCATTTTGCATATGCTTAATTAACATTTTAAAGCTTCACAAATATATCTAACAAATTCATCTAGGAGTTAGTGAGTATAAAATCTATAATATTTATAGTTAGCATATACTGAGAATAAATTAATTATCAATAGTACTAAACAGAATACAACTTTAACAAAGAAAGTTAATAGTATAAAGTAAATTACATATACTTATCATATATGTAAAGTTAATATTCATAGTATACTAAAGCATTATATTATCTTTAGCAAGTAGTATACTACTTGTTTCTTGTTTAATCTTAAGTAAATACTTTATGTATTCCTTATATATACATTATTTACAACTTTTAAAAATCCTAGTAATATTATTGAGCAATATACTAATACTTATAAGACAATTATATAAGTAGTATTTATATTATGTATATATAATACTAATGTTCTATTAAAGTTAATAATCTAAAATTTATTATTAGATTTAACACTCGTTTTCATTATTAAATAAGTTTATAAAACAATATAAAAATTATATATTTATAATATATATTTATATTTATCCTTTTAAAGTTGTCTTCTACTTATTTAAAACRTTTACATATGAAAAGGTTAAAGTATATATATAATAAGTATATACTTCAACCTTTATTACTATTAAAAATCAATTCTTAACCAGTTAATATTATGAATTCAATATTATTATCTAATAAACTATTAATAATACTATTATATATACCATTTATAACTTAATTTAATATTGATTTACTTATAATAACTGTTGAATTAAGTATAGCAAGAGGTTGTATAATCAAGGTTACTCAAATATATTGTAATGTTGTAGTGTAACTATATATGTACAAGTGAAGCTAACTACTAGAAAGGGAAGTTATGTGTAATAAGTGAAATGTAATGCTTAAGGTGGTAATTAGGATATCACAACATACTCTCATGTCACCAAAGTACTGAAAATTAATGCAAAAGTCCTCTAAATCTTATACAAAAACGAGTACAAAGACACTTAAACTATAAAACAGAATACTGCAAGTATAATACTTAAACCTGAAATAAGAGTTTTTATCAATTCAAAGTGATTGATTTTAAGCTTAACAAATTTATAAACTTTATATGTTTGACTGAATTTAAAGCTTTTGTAAAGTTATCA
>NCSJ02000480.1:0-24848 GCA_002812745.2 Scytalidium lignicola | reverse complement strand
GCATCTCCAATCCCAATCCTCTGCTGAATCCGCAGCGGCGGCGGCGGCTGCTCCTCCTTCTTCAGCGGTAGGCACCAAGACCTCCTCCTCCTCCTCTGCCAACTTGCGGCCCGGCTTCGAGGTGCGTATGCATTGCATTCCTCTTAATTATGATCTATGATTATGATTATGATTTATTACTATTATTCTCCTTCTTGGCTATTATATAACCCGGTCGTTGTTGTTATTGGTGGCGGTTGTTAACCCTGCTAAAAAATATATATAGGACCCGACTGAAGAAGATCCCCTGACGCTCTCCAACACCGATATCTGGCCTCGATCGGATTCAGACGACTCCAGTGACGGCGCAACCTCGAATCGTGCTGTAGGGCGGTGAGCCTTCCTTCTTTCATTTCCTCTTTCCGTCTTCTCCGCATCGCATCGCATCTGCATCTGCATCTGATTTTCCTCTCCATCTCTTATCGGCATCTTTCTGGTTCCCCCCCAATCCTCCATCTCCTCCTCCTCCCTTCCTCGGTCTTTTCCTTAACCCACGAGACCATAATCCAGCAAGTCCAGAAGATATTTCAATTACTTTTACTCATGCGTGAACCAATCAAAGTAGAAGTACCAGGGCCAGTGGATCTCGCTCCACCACCGGATTCTTTCGTTCTCTTGTCCAGAGATTTGACAAATCCCACAAGCGTCAGTCTTTCTCCCCGTCCCCACAATTTCTTTATTTCCATTTGTTAAGCCTAGAAATAATGGAAGAATTTCGGAGAGTAACTGTTACGCTGTCTTTGCAGGATACGGCTTTGTACCTAATAATCAGGTATGTTCTTGATGTTGTTGTATTGGCCAATTTGACTCCAACAGCGCCTCTTCCCCTCTTCCCCCCCCCCCCTTCCCTTCCCCTCTTGCAGCGGGTCAGCTAACGAGATACAATCGCGCAACAGCAAGAACAAGACAGAAATGGTAAAACACATCCGCCCCCCGCCACCCGTCACGCCGTGGTTGTATTTTTAGCCCCATGCTAATAATTGGAAATGTTCAAGTCCTCCAACACCAGGTCATCCTGGAGGTGATGGATGGAAAGCTGCACTTGGCGCCTGTGAATAAGCCCCGAAGAGTTCTCGATGTGGGCACCGGGCCAGGGTTATGGGCATTGGTATGTACGCCCGTTCTCACTGCAATCCCTCTTTGACTTGGACTCCACCGTGGGCAATGCAATGCTGACCTGATTGCTTTCGCATAGGAATTTGGCAAGTAGCATTTCTGCCATGTGAAATCTCATTCCTTGTTGAAGAAACATCCCCCCCAACTAACCATCCATGTTTAGCCCAGAAAAACCCAGCCAGTGCTGTTTTGGGCATAGACCTCGAGAAGGTGCAACCGGCCTACACGGTACCAAACTGCCGGTTCCAGGTCATGGACGTTCTCGAAGACTGGAATCTCGACACCCCCTTCGACTTTGTCCATGTGCGCATGCTCGGCGATCTCTCCGAGAAAGGCCGACTCGTGCAGACCATCTTCGATAATCTCAACCCCGGAGGCTGGGTCGAGTTCACGGAATGGATTGTGCTGCTGCAATCGCCGAACCACTCGTTCGAAGGCACCGCATTCCACCGGTGGAACCAGCACTTGCGTCAAGGCACGTTGTCATCGTCATCATCATCATCATCATTCTTCCCAGCCAAAACCCGCTGCCTCTCTTGGTGCGTGCTGATGCTAATTGCTGAACCCTAGGCCTGCGCAAGCTGGGCAGCTCGCTGTTCTACCCCACCGAGTACAAAGCTCTGCTGCAGGACGCTGGCTTCGAGGGCATCTCGGAGACCAAAAACGGTGCTCCGACCAACGCATGCTACCCGGGCAAACGACTTCAGAAAGTCGGCACCATGATGACCGCGAACTGGAAGGCCATCCTCGAGCCATTGACCATGCCGGTGTTTACCGGTGCGTTGGGCTGGACCCCGGAGCAGGTCAAGTCGCTGCTCCTCGAGGTGCGCAATGAGATTGACGACACGCGTTACCATTCGTTCATGACCCTGTAAGAAAGAAAAGAAAGAGCCCTCGCTGCGTCTGAATTGTCAACTTGTCCCCTTGCTGACGGAGAAATGCTAGAATGACAGTTTGCGGCCGAAAGCCACGGGATGGAACGTCCTCGTCATCCGCCTCGACATCAACGGCGCAATAATCCCGCGCCAGAAAGAAAGACGACGGCGGCGTCTGGATCATGTTTTGCCGTGTGGCCTTCCAGGGGCATCCAACAAATGGGCTCGAGGGTACGTATCTCCGCAACGTGCTCGTGGGCCCAAAATCCCCGAATTCCATCAATTGCGTCGTATTGCATATCTGCAGCAATTGAGGAATTGAGGGATTGGAGCCAGTGGATTGGATGTGTTTGGATGTGTTTGTTTTGTTTTGTTTGTTTTGTTTTGTTTTGTTTTGTTCGCCAAGGCGGTATTGTTCAAATAGGCAGGCGCGCCCCAGCAGCTGCACAACGCTGCTGCAATGCACATGCAAGAAGCAAAACAACCCCCCCTTCTTTCTGCGCTGGACAACACCACCACCACCGCTCGTTTTCATGCGAACCTCCTCCCATCCACCACCCAGAAATGCAACATCATCCTGCAAGCCCACGACAGCTCGACACGATAACGTGCCATGTCCCTCAGGTCACTCGCAGCTCACTCGCAGCTCACTCACAGCAAAACCTGCAGCTGCCAACCTCCACTCTTGCCATGACGCTGTCTTGTTGCGAAAGAGCCTATCGTGTTCTTGACAAGTTCCTGCAAATGTCCCGGCCGGAACGGTAGTGATAAGCTTCTCGCCCCCAAGCTTCATCCTATCCTGCGAACACCCACACCACCACCACCACACAATTCTCCATTTCTCTATACCTCTATTCCTCAGTTCCTCCATTTTCTCCCATTTACCATCCACACAACACACAATATACACAACACACGCCAGCAAACTAACTAACTAACCAACCAACCAACCACCCAACCCAATCTGACTCTCATCTTTCACCATGACCACCAACCTCGGTCAAGCTCACGCAAACCAATCGTACAAGACCGTCTACTCACGATCCTTCTTATCAATTGTGTACGACCAATATGTACTTGGTTTCAATATGAATTATATCTGGGGATGTCCTACCACCTCCGTGCTGCTCCCTTTCTTCAGCGAGAACTTCTCAAGAAAGCACCTCGACTGTGGTGTCGCGACGGGCTATTTCCCTGCCGTGGCATTATCACGTCCATTCCGAGCCAACAGCAAACAGCACCTCGCCCTACTCGATCTCAACCCCAATCCCTTACGCGCTGCTCAAAATCGGGTCTTGTCAATAACCACCGCCACAGACGTCCAGTGTGTTGAGGCCGACGTCACAGAGCCGGTGCCCAAGCAATTGCTGGACGAGAAGTTCGATTCCATCTCCATGTTCAACCTGTTCCATTGCATGCCCGGAGGGACGGCAAAATTACGCGCCATTGGAACTTTCAAAGATCTCCTCAGTGATGACGGGGTTCTATCAGGCTGCACGGTGCTCGGGGCGCAACACTCCACCGGCTGGATCACGACATTGTATCTGAAATGGTACAACAGATGGGGTGTTTTCAACAATTGGGATGACAAGAGCGAGGATTTCCAACGGGCGCTTGAGCAAGCATTCGAGGAGGTGGAGACCTGGGTCATCGGAGTGACACTGCTTTTCAGAGCACGAAAGCCGAGGAAGACGTCGGAGCCATTACTTATTAGAATTGAGGATGATCTGCCATGAACAAGACTTTAGAGGAGTTTTATATCCAAGATCAAAGATACAGACTATTAATTATTTCAGGGAATGCCCCCTGCCCCTGCTGCGCAATCCATAATCCATGAGTACTTCAGGCAGGTCTGCCTAGATGTTCAAGGCTAATCAATGTCTTCAAACATCTTAAAATTACAAAAGATATCTTTTTGAGGGGGGCTTTTTCAATATCTACTTTGACATAACTTTTAATAAGATAATTAAATAAGTAAATGTTGAAAATTGACATGATAACGTAAGAATATTAGATATTAAGTTAACTTTAATAAAAGGAATAACTGGTTTTTAAGTGAATTCTAATAAATATTTAAAAAGAACAAAATGAGTAAATCATATACTTCACTCTCTTAACTTGTTGAATTCTTGTATAAAATCAAATCAAATTAAAATGATTAAATTTAATTTAATATAAACTCATAGATTTACAAATAAATATAAATATTAATATTACAGTTCGTAAATACATTGTATTTTAAAAATTGATAATTCTAATGTAAAATGCTCTTGACTACATATAGATTTAATTGTTAAACATTCGGACCAACTATTTAGACTAATCGGTAAGAATAACAAAAAATAATTTTCAAATTGAGAATAATGAATCGCAAATTAAGAAAGCTTACACTTGGCCGCTTTTTAATTCGTCTTACTGTCATATCCTAAAGTGGCCTGTTTTTCGCGAATTCGAGCCCCGTGCACGCCTTTTTGCAGCGTGTACCATAGTAAATTAATGTAGAGGACTAAATCAACGAATTGACACTCTATTCAATCGATCTATCGCCTGTTTCTTGAACTAATCGAATTGACCGATATATACTGAACGTTTTAACCCCATATAATTTATATAATCTATCCAATGGCTCCAAACCTTCGCAGGGAGGTGGTCGAAGCTATCAAAAGCACTCTCCTGAACTCTGACGACGACAAATATACAATTGCTACTACTTTTGACGTCTCCTACGAAACTGTTTAATATATTACTCAAGGTATACAACTCCGTACAATCGTTGGATTAGATATAGGGAAATGCACTGGCAGACCTTCAGTGGTTACCCTTGAAATCAAAGAAGTAGTTATTGAATTAGTAGCAATGTCTAATGAGATATTTCAGGATAAGATCACAGACTTTGTATACGACGAATTCAATGTACAATTATTATAATCAATAGTTTCTAAACTTTTAAAGAAGCTTGATATTAGTTATAAAAAGCTCAAAATCATAACTGCTTAACAAAATCAATATCTTATTGACAATTGGAATATTGAATCTGCAGAATGGAAAGCTAACTAACTTGTTTTTGCAAATGAATCTGGTAGTACTAAACGTACAAGACATTGGAAATATGGATAAGTACTTATTAGTAAGTTAGTAAAGGTTAAAAANGTAGTTGAAATGATCAAAGAAGTACTTGATTCTACTAGCATATACAATAAAAGGTTATATTATAATAATCATTGTCAAAGGAAATATAACAGTTGATATATTCAAGTAATGGATTGAAACTGATATACTGCTATTATATAACCTTTAACTGTACAAGAGGTCAGTTTTAATAATGAACAATTGTATAATTCATAGAAAAGTACATTTCCAATTACTTTATAATGTTAAAGATATTTTACTCAAGTTTCTACCTTTATATTACTTATTTTTCAACTTAATCAAAGAGAGTTTCAATGATTTAAAAAAGTGGATTTGTTAGTATTATACTTCTTATCAAGATATTAAGGTTAATTTTAAGACTTTGCTTTATATTAAAATCAATGAAGTAAGAAGAAGAAGTAATTATAAAGCTGTTAAGAATATAAATAGCCATTTTCATTATTTAAGTTATCAAATAATTGAAAATACAGAAATCTAATTGATTTTACTATATATAATAAAAGTTATTAAACCTTTAAATCTATAAGAATTATTATAAAAGTTAATAAATCAAAGTGATTCTTGTATTCTTTTTTCCACTTTAGTATATACATTCGAATAATTATAACAGCTTTATATGGGAAACTATGTAATTTAAGCTGATTATTATTAAGTTGGTTAAATAGAATAGAAGGGATATCTTAGTCTAGTAAAATTGTAAGTATTAATTTAATTTTGTTGCTTTTTTGATGTGGAAGAAGGTATTTATATATATATTCAGTAAATAACAGAATTAAACCTTTATTATTATAATTAAGTTGAATAAGGCTTAATAAACAAATTAATTCCTTACTAGATAAGCTGGTTTAACCTTGACTTGTTAGTTAATTTGAAGAGGTTAAGGTTTTTATGTTAAAGATAATATTATTACTATGTAATAACATTAATAAAACATTTTTAGACTTTA
The DNA here is from genome assembly GCA_002812745.2 of Scytalidium lignicola. Lineage (NCBI taxonomy): Eukaryota > Fungi > Ascomycota > Leotiomycetes > Scytalidium > Scytalidium lignicola. The sequence goes on along the minus strand of NCSJ02000480.1, from coordinate 18,722 downwards.
ATTACTTTACTTTCTCTTTCTTTTGTTGTAAAGCAAGATATTAATTCTCCTTTTCTTTAATTATGCGAATTATCTTCAAAAATGAAGCCTTCAATGTTAATTTATTCTTTTTAATCTCATCTACTTATACTTTTACTATTACTATCAAAATCAAAATATACTTAATTCTCTTATCATTTATCATCTTATCCTAATAGATTTTAAATTGATTAATACAAGTTAAAACCTTATAATAATAGCATTCAAACAATGTATGTACAATTCTACATATAAGTTAATCTTTAATTATTTAATTCAATTCTTCAATCTGAATCTTGATTATACTTTGTAATTATTTAGTTATAAGAGTTATAACTTCATTTTCAAATTCATTCTCCATCAAGGCTTGAAAAATTCATTTTGAAAGTGGTTTCTCTGGTAAAGTTAACTTTGTAATTAAAACAAATACAAGTTCATTATATAAATTAAAGTCAACAGCATATCAAACCTCAATTCAAAGAGTATCCCCTTTTTTAACAAGTTGATTTTTCAGAAGAGTTTCAAGCTTTTCCTACTTGATATTAAACATTATATCATATTTAGTAAGCCTGAAAATACTGTTAAAATAATACTTTAATTAGTCTTTACCTTGAAGAGGCTTCTTGTTACAAAACTACGCTATCTAGGTCATTGGATAACAAGGGTAAGGTAGATGTTCAAGGACAACGGAAATGTATAACATACAAGTAAGTTGTTAGGTCAAAGGCTGAACACAGTAATGTATTTAAGTTGAACATGAGGAGTCTACTCTTATATTCCTACAGTATACTTATATAGATAATGAAATACTATTGGACCCCTAAACCCTCAAGTCCCCAAGTCCTAAGCCTACAAACTCTAAACCCCCTAGGTCTTAAGTCCTTATCATGTGACTGTTTAATTGTTAGGTTCTCTTGTACAATGTATTTATACTAAGCCTTAGGCTTACACTAATTAGCATATTACAGTAAAACTTATAACATTATCCCCTTTCTTGCTTAACGTTGTCCTGACACTAAAACATTATCCTCGAACAATCTCTTGTTCAGCAATTCCTCTTTCCTTTCTAATATACCACCCAAACGACAATGTTCTAAAAGTAGCACAGAAGAAAGAACAAGATCACGAAAATATCAAGAGTAAACAGCCTTAGATGACTATATTAATGAATACAGTTTTGAAGTAATACCTTATTCATTTTATAAGTAGAATGATTTCGTCTGTAAGATAAGTCCTAACTCCAACCATTGTAATGAGTACTCTTGTTGTAAGTAATCTTATGACAGCAAAGGAGCTATTTCCTCGTCTTTCCTTGTATACAAGCATGAGTATAACCAGCTTACAAAAGAGGAGGAAAAAACCAATGAAGTCCTTTTAAAGACAATAGCCTGCTTAGCCTGTCTGAAGAAGTAACAGTCCTTCTTGAAGAAGTACACCTAGGAAATGTTCTGTTATAGTCTGAAAACTTTAGACGAACTTGATGTTGTAAAAGAGAAAGAAAGGCAAGAAAAGTTGTCTAAAGAGTTACATTCTGCCAACCTAGGCAAGGCTTCTTTTTCTGTTGTTAACTTCTTCTTTTCTGATCTTACAATTCCATTGTCTGGAAATCTATTCTAGGATAAACTTGGTAATATACCTTTAATAACTCCTCATAGCTCATGAGATTAAAAGTAAATTCTTATCCATTCTCACTTTCTGAATATCCTATTTATTTAACTAAGTATTGTAATTTCTTATAATACATCTTATGACTAATGATTCTCTTAACTTCATATTCTCTTTCTAGATTAACTTCTTCTAACATTAACATTTAAGCATTTTCTAATGTTAGTTCAAGAAGTAAAATATAAAAAACAGGATATATCTTAACTATTACTAATAATTTTAATTTATATATTAAAAGTCTATAAACTTCTTCAATTTTGTATAGTCTTATCTTTACCTAGTCTAGTTTATCACTTGGTCTTGTTATTTTAATGTTTTTTTTNAAGAAGATAAANCTTTNATTCCCTTTTTTTATACGTTAGTTCTATTAAACATCTATAATTATAATACTTTTTCATTCTTTCTTTAGTATATTAAAATGAGTTNCTTAATCTTTTCTTGCATTTCTTCCATTTACTTTGCATGGATCTCTGCTAATTCACTTGTGGATTTTAATTCTAGTCTAGTATAGAACCCTTCTGATTCACATCTGTAATTCACATAAAACAGAATAATTCTGGTTAATTCATATAATATACTATTATATACTATCTTTGTTATCAACAAATAATTAACTCAATTATCTTGATTATAATTAATATAACATCTTAAGTAACCTTTTAACTATTTGTTCAAATACTCTATTTTCTTGTTGGTCTATGAATACTATACTGTTAACAATTTCCTCTTGACTCTTATTCTTGTTGTTATTGTTTCCTAAAACTTAGATATAAATCTAGTATTTCTATCAGAGATAATTTGTTTTAGTAATCCTTATTAAGACATTATTCTTCATAAGAATATATTAGTTATCTCTTCTATTTTTTAAGTCTCCTTGAACAGTTTAAATATTGTAAAATTGGTATGATGTTCAATTACTACAAAGATAAAGTTATACTTAACCTTTATCATATAATCTATGGAAACTAATAGTTTTATAATAAAATCTTATCTGATTAGTTCTTATAAATTATCAGGTATTTGTATAAGGTATAATTGTCCTCAAGGCTTCCTTCTTAGATTCTTAGCCTTCTTATAAATTTTATATTCTGCAATTATTTTCTTAACTACTAATTATAATTTCATAATAAAGTAATCCTTATTAATTTGATGATAACATCAAGTTACCCTTATATGTCCATTGTATAATAGACTATGTTATTCCTTAACAAACTCTTTTATTAGTTTCGTTAGTATATACAACTTTTTTGTTCTTATACTAGATGTTTTCGATTTTTTNCTTACTTATCTTTGATCATGTCTAGTAAAATGTTTTCCTCTTTCTTCTTTTCAATTACTTTACTAATCTGATTAACTTAGTGTTTGTCTGTTATTACTATAATAACCATAAGTTGTTCTCTATTGTATACTAAGAATCTACTTTCATCTTTTCTTAATATAAGTTCACTTTTCTCTTTCTCTTTGGCTAAGTACTTAGGTTTCCAACTTAGAGTATTTGCTCTTTTATTGTTTTTGCCTTTAATATAAGTAATCTTAAAATCATACTTGGATAATTTCTTTACTTATTACACTTGCCTTGTATTYAAYTACTTRRTTGTYATAAAGTACTAGAAGTTATAATAATTTAAAAGTATATTAACTGTTTTGTTAAATCTAACAATATATACTCTCTAATGCTTTAAAGCTTTTATGATGGCTAATATTTYCTTATTTGATGTTTGGTAATTTCTTTTWGTAGTATTCAACTTTCTTGACCAAAATGCTAATAGTACTYRRTAATRTYRTTTACYAMTCTRYTATGATTATAATAACATAACTCTTAATACCATATCWAARGCATCAATTTCAATTCTTATTCCTTTYTCTAGATCRAAGATTCCTAAGAAATCTCCTTTCACAAAGGCATCCTTAATACTTTAGAATACTTYYTTCAYARTRTTATTCCATTYATARKCTTAATCCTTYTTTGTAAGTTTAGTCARTARTRTRAAGATCTTAGAATAGTCTTTTAYAAATCTYTRGTAATAGTTGGCTAACCTTAAGAAACTYTATAATTRCTTAACARTCTTAAGTARTTCYTATTCCTTRATTGACTAAATCTTATYATCAAGGGTTTYTATCCTTTCTCCAGAAATACAATGTCCTAAAAACTAAACTTATTCTTTATAAAATTTGCATTTTACTAGTTTACAACATAATCTTACCTCTTATAACACTTGTAGAACAAGCTTAACATRCTYTKTATATTCTTTRATACTCTTCAAGTATATAATTATATTATCAAGATATATTATCATGAATTTCTCTAAATATTTTTCTAATATCTAATCTATTATTCTTTATTATGTTGTTAGAGCATTGGTTATACTAAATGTTATAACTAATAACTTAAATAATCTGTATTTTGTTCGAATAATAGCTTTTTATTTGTTATCTCTTTTAATCTGAACTAGATTAAATGTTGATCATAGGTCTAGCTTAATGAATATAACAACTCCTTTCAGCTTGTTTATTATTGAATTTATCAATAATAAAGGGTATTAGTCTTTCTTAGTTCTATTATTCAAGTGTTTGTAATCATTACAAGGTTATCCTAACAAGTTATCTTCNTTTTTTCGCATAATATAATAATGTTTTAGTTTTATTATAACCTTCTCTGTATAAATTTCTAAGCACTATTCTCTTAAATAATCATTTCTTTGTCATCTTATCCTTAGTAAGAATTATTTGATAAATTGATTCATAAGCTAGTTTGAACTTCTCTTTAAGCTTTATCTTATAATCTTATGGTTTATACTCAGGTAAAGCTGAATCATCAGGTCTTTTTATGAATAACTCTAGTTATTCATGATATTCTTCAAGAATATGTTTTATAATTTCGTTGACATAGACAACTTCTAAAAACACAATTTCTTCTAAGAAGGTAATCATACTCATTCTTTAATCAATTATTGGATTATACTTCTTTATCCATTTAATTCCTAATATAACTTGATATGTTCTTAACCTTATAACATTAAAAGATATCTTCTCCTAATAGCTTCTACTATACCTTATATCTAAGTTCTGAGTTTGAATATTAACATACTTTTGAACTTTAATACTGTTTGTTAATAATATTAGATAACTGTTGTCCTTGACTCTTATGTTAAGTCCAAGTTGTTTTATAACTTGTTTACTGATAAAGTTCTTTTTAGCTCTTGAATCAATCAAGGCTCTTATTAGCTTTTTACATAGTTTTATATTTATGTATAATGAACTTCTATTGTTCATAGAGTAAAGATTAATGTTTTTGACATTGTCGACTGAAATGTTATTAGCAATTTCCAAATCTTTAGCATTTTCTTGAAGTTCTTTAAATAATGTTGTTCACTTTATAATAAGATTCCTCAACCTTAGTCTATCTAGGCTTTTGTCATTTATGAATGTATATGTATTTTGTACTTATTTTATTATCTCATTTTCAAGGTATTCTTTTATCTTAGTAATAAAAACATTACTTATTACAAGAATTCTTTCTATAGAATTCAAAGGATATGTTATTACTTCCTAGTTGAACTATTCATCAATTCTTTGTAGTAGTTTATCTTCTCTTGGTAACACAATAAGTAGTTCTAAAGGTAATGATTCTTTTTTTTAGTTTATTAATTGTAAGTAATGCTTTTACATCCTAGTTAACTGGTTTAATAACAACTTCAACTAGTTTCCTTTGTTCTTGTTGAACATGGTATTGTTCAGCTTCAGGCAATTGTTCTACTAATTTTCTTAAACTTTAGATTTCTTTGTACTATGTTTTTACTTCTGCTTAGTCTTGTTAATAAGTTATTATTAGAAGTCNTTTTATATTGTATGTTGTATCTTCCTTATATAATATAACTTATCTCTTCTTCAATTACTATCCAGACATTCTTAAGCATCTGATCAAAATTATCTTGGATTTAAGTTCTTTTTACTAACAAGAGGAACTTGTACAATCTCTTCTTTATGATGATACTCTAGAGGTTAATCTTATAAACAAGAGTAAGATCTTCAATATCAAGTTCATATGCTTTAACAGTTGTTTCTTCTTATTATACAGTTTTAAAAAGCTAGCTTTTGTCTAAGATCTCCTATCCTCTTAGTCTTCTTATACTAATCATAAGATAATATTTTAAAACTAATAATTCTCCAGAAACAAGATATTGTTCTATTAATATTACTTTAAAATCCATTAGCATAATCATTCAAATTCTACTAACTCTTGGAATTGATCTTTATCTGCCTTAGTCTTTGATTTGGTCATTATCTCAAGGTTGTCTCTTATGTTGAGTTCTTATCATAAGTATAGAGTTTGTTTTAAATATCCTTACCATTACCATTTTGTCTACATCAATTCTAACAGTGATTTCTAGTATGATTATCAAATTCTGTCATTCCTCTTCCTCTTCTGAGAAGTTCCTTTCTTCATTCAAGCTTTCCTCTTCTGAAGACTCTGATAAGATATTTATGATTCTTAGAATTCTCATAACTTCAACTTTAACTGATAAGCTTAACTTAATGTCTTTCTTATGAGTATTTGTTATATACTTAGAAAGTCCATACTTAAAACATAATTTATTCTTTCTTCTATTATCAAGTTCTTTAAAAGAGATTCTAAAGGAATTTCTCTTTTTGCTTTTTCTTCTAAAGTGTTTTTTTCCTTTTCCTTTAAAGGTTTTTCCTTTCTTCATAGCATTTAACTTTATAAGGTCTTCATGATCCTTCTTGTTATTAGTCTTTCTCTGATTGAAGTATAATCTACCCTTTTTGTCCAAGATTATCTTGTATTGTTCATTCTTGATTTTGATGGATAAGTCAATAAGAATGTTAAATGTAATGATTGTAAGTTGTTAATACAATTCTTCTTTGATAGAATCCTTTAATCTGGTCTTATACTAGTATATATATGCCTCTTCTCCTCAGTTGACCAATACTATATACTAGCAATAAAGCATTGTATATTTACTAAGGCTTTTGGTTTACCTAAGATAAGTTAATTATCTTTTAGTATTCTTTTTCTTATCAACATCTTCATATAATCATTTGAGTTCTTTGGTGTAATTTTCCTAACTTTTAAAGATGTTTCTTACTCCTTGGTTTGTTATCCCTTTGTTTATAATGAACTATTCATTCTTAAAGGGTTAAAACTAAGTTTTAGCTACTTCTCTTAAGTATGTGGATACTCATAGAATCTTATACATATCTCCAGGTAGTAAGTAATCATTTAACATTAAATAAGTTCTTGTCTGAACAAGGTAAACTTTTAACTTCTTTTTGTCCTTATAGAACAGATCTAGTCTAGTGATTTTGACTTCTCTAAGGGTCATCATCAGAGTTTACTTAATGTTACTCTCTAGTTTAAAGTCTAGATCAAGGTCTAGGCTTGGAGCTCTTGGTACTTAGACTGGTTCTAGGTTAAGTTTAAGTAATAAAGGTATTAACTTCTTCTTTGCAACTCTTAACAATTCTTTAATAATTAATCNTTTTTATTGACCTAGTAAGTTGCTTTGACAGTATAACAACTTCTTCTAATACTCTTTCTTGGATGTTAGTTTCCTTGATAACCTGGTTCTCATCTTAGTCTTCTTTAGAGCTATCTTTTGAACTTTCCTCAGATACTTCCTCAAATCCCTCTTCTGATTCTTCTTCAGAGCCTTCTTCAGAACCTTCTTCAAGTTATTGTTTGTTGTTGTTATCTACTGGTATACTTGTTTCTTAATCCTGATTCATCAAGATAAGTAGTGTTCAAAATGTTATAAAACTACACTATCCAGGTCACTGGATAGCCAAGGGTAAGGTAGATGTTCAAGGACAACGGAAACATGTGATATATAAGCAAGTGACTAAGTCCAAGGTAAGGTTTAATAATATATTTAAGTTGAACATGAGAAGTCTACTCTCATGTTCTTACAGTGTGCTTATATAGATAATGAATCCAACTAGACTCTTTGGACCTCCTTAGGTCCCCCAGGTCCATGGACCCCTTGGACCTCCCTAGGTCCCTTGGGTCTTAGTCACATGATTGCTAGGTTCTCTATATACACTCTGCTGTGTATCGAGCCTCAGGCTTACACCAATCAGCTTGTTAAGTAAAACCTGTAATATGTTATTATTAAATCAATAAAGATTATTTCATCATAAAATTACAATTAATAGTTAAGAAAGTAATCATAGAATACAAAATTTATAAGAAGGTTAAGAATTTAAAAAAGAAGTTTTAAAGATAATTATATCTTATATAAATACTTGACAATTTATAAAAACTAATCAAATAAGATTTTATCATAAAATTATTAGTTTTTATAGATTATATAATAAAGGTCAAGTATAACTTTATCTTTATGATAACTGAATATTATACCAAGTTTATAATCTTTGAATTGTTTAAGAAAACTTAAAGAATAAAAAAGGTAGTTAATATATTCTTATAAAGAATAATATCTTAATAAGAAGTATTAAAACAAATAATCTTTAATAAAGATATAAGATTTATATTTAAGTTTTARGAAATATTAACAATAAGAATAARAGTTCAAAGGAAATTATCAACAGTATAATATTTACAAACTGATAAACAAACAAAACATTTGAACATATAATTAAAAGAATATCTAAAATGTTATGTCAATTATAATCAAGACAATTAAGTTAATTACTTGTTAATGGCAGAAATGTTATATAATAGTATACTATATGAATTAATTAAAATTACTTTATTCTATATGAATAACTTCTTTTTCTTCTACTTATAATCTGTTTATAGATTTTTTTAAAGATTCTTAGTCTTAAGAATATAAAATGTTTTTATCTTAAAAATCAAAAACTATATTATAAGAACATTTTGTATATATGTACTCAAAATACTAAGAGAACTTTAAAAGGTTTATAATATACTTTCAATTCTCCTTAGAATAATAAGAACAAGGATTTATACTATTACCAATGTCCTTAATAATCAAGGCAAGATTAACTCTTTCTCTTTTCTTTCTCTTAAAATCAGAAGGAAAAAAANGGATAAGAATACTTTAAGGATATGTTGAAAAAAANGAAAGGATTAATAAAGAAACAAGATAATTCATAATAATGAGTTAAGCATTAAGATAACATTAGTATAAAAAAANGGATAATGTTATGGATTTTACCTAATAAGCTAATTAGTATAAGCCTAAGGCTTAATATACAAAAGGTGTATATAAAGAACTTAATAATTAAGAGTTATATAATAAAGTCTTAAGATCTTTAAAGGACTTCAGAAGACTTTAAGAACTTTAAAGGATTTAGTTATATTTTATTATTTATATAAGTATACTATAAGAATATAAGAGTAAACTCTTTATGTTTAACTTAAATACATTATTAAATCTTACCTTTGACTTAATTACTTGCTTAAGTGTTTCTTGTTTTCACTGTCCTTGAACATCTACTTTACCCTTATTATTCAATGACTTAAATAGCATAGTTTTATAACATACAAGATAAATTAAATCTTGATTGTATATTAAAGACATTAATAACATATATAAAACAAAGAGGATATTATTGATATATTACTTGTTAAAAGCTTTATATTATAACTTAATAAGTTTTAAGATGAATATTATAGGCTATAACTTATATATTTTAGTATTTAGAATAATTAAAAGTCTTTTAATCAGATGAAGTTATATTTTAAGTAAGAGATAAAATAATAAAGAGAAAAGTTATTTGGAAAAAAGAAGAATGTTATTATTTAAATTATATACAATATTAATTTTACTAAAGATATATAACATTTATTAATATATAAAAAGTAATTAAATATAAATATAAGAGTTTTTTAATTTTTATAAATAGAATAAACAAAATAAGTATATTAAAACAAGTTAATTATCTTTCTTAAATCTTTAAACTACATATTTATTTAATTCTAAAAGCTTTTACTGTAATAACATATATACTTTATTCATCTATTAAGCTTTTATTTATAAAAGATAAAAATCCTATATATAACCATAAATCCAAAAATAATTGTTATTAAAGGTTTTGTACAAAGTATAACATTATATTAATGCTTTATCCTTTTACATCTTTTAATATAAACCTTAGACTGGCCGATCAGTCCAGACCAGACCAGACTGTGGGTTTTGTGGGGACCATGCTCAGACCGTAGACTGTACGAAAATTTTGAGACCAGACTGTGAGACTACAGTCTGGTCTGGCTTAAAAAATGGGGACTGTATATTAATGTCAGACTGTACTCAGACTGTGCTCAGACCATGTAGTCTAAAATGTTACTATATTTAGTATATTTTTGTCTTATTTAAGTAATATTAGCAAATTACAGTCTCGCTTCATTTAAATCAGACCGTAGTCCAGTCTGGCTCAAAAAATGGGGACCGTTCTACGGTCTGGTCCAGACCGGACCGTAAGGCCACGGTCTTGCTTAATTTTTTGCGGACGAGACCGTGTGGCTTACGGTCTTGTCCGGACCAGACCACGGTCCAATGCAACGGTCCGGCCAGTCTAATAAACCTTATTGAGAAGTGTTGAAGAAGAATAAAACAAGCATTGTACAAACGCTGAAAACAGCTAACTGTAGCCGAAATGGAATAAATGGTCATAGAAGAATAAAAGTACATCCTTCAGGAATAGATCAATTAATTAGTATTAAAGCAAGAACATTAGGTCCATGTACTAATGGACTACCATAGGTGGTCAACTTTTAATTAAATGCTAAGAGTGTACATAATAATCATGATTTTACATGGCTTATAGCCTAAAAACACGGACCCATCTGACCAGGCTCGTAACGAACTGGTTACCAAAAGTCTGTGTACGTAAGTACGTACTTACGTACTTGAAAGCCTACTAAAGTTTTTGCCTCCTGTATAATCGGAAATACTAAGGATAAAATATTTAATTAATAATTAAAAAAATTCATTAGAATTAAGAGATGTTTTCAATTATTAATCTGAACAGCTTTTTACACAGTTCTATAATTGTTTTTATTGCGTTTAGAAATAGATTTATAGAAGGTACGTAAGGGGGTGCAAGAAATGAATGGGCCACCCCATGTAAGGCTATAAGCCAATCATCTGCACAATTAAGCCAGATTTTAAAGCTGCTTTAACACTACCAAGCGATCATACCAGTTTGAATTCCTCATGTCATACAATATTTCCACGATATTACCAAAACAGCGTGAGAAAATCTCCTGATTTGGCCCAAAAGTGCTCGCTTGCATGGGGTGGCCCAGTCATTTCTTGCACCCCCTTACGTACACGAAAACCCACCAAAGTTTTGCCTTTCACATAATCGGAAATATTAATAATAAAATATCACATTAATAATCTGAAAAATTCATTAAGATTGAGAGATGCCGCGAATCATTAATTTAAATAAAATTTAATCAGTTTTATGATTTGTTTTATTGCATTTTGAAGTAACTCTATAAAAGGTTCTGTGCATAGTAATTGATATTTTGCGTAAAATTTAGGCTAGTGTACACAGACTTTTGGTAACCAGTTCGTAACGAGCCTCTGTCCCATAAGTCTGTGGATTATAAAGCATTTAAGCAAGCTAAAATATCGCAATTGTAAACAATTACAGTATTTAATTAGGGGTTGCTCACCCAAATCGTTCCATTAATATACAAACCTAATGCTCCTGCTTGTCAATTAAACTATTAATCCAATCTTGTGGTATTACGTCCTATTCCTCTCATACTGCAGCTTCCATTTCAGCTTCATTTGTCAGTTGGTGCTGCCTCCGGTGTAGTCTTTGCTTTATCCACCGCCAGCACTTCTCAATAGGGTTTAGATCAGGTGAAGTTGAAGGGTAAGGTATAAGAATAATCCTGTAAGCTGTCCTCCACCTTGCACAGCAATTTGTATTACTTTTGTAGCTGTAGGCAGAATTTCCATCCTCTATAAAGAGGGGCTCTGTTACAAGGCTTAACGAATGAGTAATTAAAGCAAAATCCTCTAAAAAGCCTTGAATGTACGGTTTGAGAACTTAAGCCAAATAATTCATCTGAACAAAAGCTCCTAATTTACCAAAGCCTTTAATAAATACTAAAGGACTCTTGTATCCATATCCAATTAATCCCCACGCATGAACTAGTGTTGTGTGGCCACGGTAAAGCTGATGCTAGATACAGGTCAAGCAGCACCTCTCTCCCTTTTTCCACGTTACTCTCTCTTTCACAGTTCTTCCTCCTATTAAAAATGTGACCTCGTCTGACCAAAGAATCTTCCTCCACTCTAAATGCCAGAATATATGTGCAATTGCCCAGAGAAATCTAGAGTAGACTTGGTCAAGAGTAAGGTAGGGTTTTTGACAAGCGACGCATCTGAAATAGCCTCATTGCTTGAGCTGACGCTCTAAGGTTTTTACAGAGCAAGTAAGCTTTAATTCATCATGCAACTTAACCCAATTAAGAATCCTTTGTCTATATAACTCACTCAAGTACTCTATTATTGAATTAACTTGTGAGTCGTTGAGTAAGTAAGGTCTGCCAGTACGAGTTAGACAACTACGTTCTACTTTATCATAGCGCAAAACGCGATTAATTGACGATTCGCTCACACCGTAAAGAGTTATAAGGTGTGAGGGCATAAACTTGGCTTGTTTATATAACTGGCGAATAGCTTCTTTGTGTTTCGTAAGGATTTCGTCCCCAGGGACATGGTCAGGCATTGGAGGAGTAGTCGGAGGGGTCATTTTGTGTGTGTTTTTGGAAGGGTTGGGCGTCGCGTAAATGGCCCTATAATCCACAGACTTATGGAACAGAGGCTCGTAAGGTAGTTAACGTAATTCCCGGTCCACCGGCCCACTGAAATTTACTGCAAAATCAACGAAAACTGTACATCAATAACTCAACAAATATAGAATTATATTTAATCAAACTTTGAAATCTATTTATTTATTTAATAATCAATAAGTATACAAATTTTAACGCGTGTAGCATTTATAGTTTGTGCTATATAATAAAACAGCCTTGTGTTGAAGGTCTAAAATCTAATCTAACTATGTTACAAGCATTTAAACMAAAAAAAGGACTAAATATTTGGAATCAGATTAAATGTTGGTAGAATAGTGGTTACGTACACGTGATATTCACGTGCCCCTGTAAGCTAGTCCCGATTAGGTAGTGGGAACGAGCGAAGCTCCTACAGCTTCGCCCTCCCACCCCTATTCGTACAACAACCATGGAATAGCACAACGAGTATATTACGTATAATTGCGTACCGTACTTCGTGCTACAGGTGAACCGACACTGATCAGTTTGTACATACAGATCAGGAGATTATCGTTCAATCGGTTGGACGCCAGGCGGTCCACTTTTGAAGCTGAATCTCGGGAGATTACAACTTCTGTTTGGTTGGACGTCCGGCGGTCCACTTACAGAGCTGAAATCCACCCAGTCGAAGGGGGAAACAGCTATTTACCAACTTACAGCTCGATCGGTTGGACGTCAGGCGGTCCACTTTCGTAGCTGTTGTTGTTGAACCTGTTTTTGCCAAAAACAACACGTTCGGTTGGACGTCAGGCGGTCCACTTACGGAGTTGCATGGTCAGCCAATTGACCAATTCTATTCGAAAAACCACTCTTTTACAACTTATTTTCATCAATTTCTATTCAAAAACCACTTACATTCTTTACTACTCTTCTCACGGACCGGAAACGACGTGTCAAAACCACAATCTTTCACCTTACCTTCACTTTCATCACGGAACTACGGGCCTCTACAAGCATACAGGAGAATTTGGGAGCCTACGGAACTGTGACGATCAGGAAGACCAAGAAGCCATTGTACCCTTGAAGACATCTGTCCAAGCCCCTGAGACTACGGGGTTTACTACCTGCGGGTAAATACTCTTCGTACTCAAGCGTAACCAGCTTTGCTTTTCAGCTACCCAAGCACCTTGTGCCAGTACCAGTGGACAGCAACGTAAAGCTCAGGAATAACGGGAAATATGGCGGAAATGGGAGACATAACAGGGATTATGGGGGAGAATAGGCTGGAAACTACTACAAGGGTGACGGAGAGCACCATAAGAGTGAATTGGACGGCACTAATCAAGAAATGGGAATGGGGAATAGACCTCAAGGATACTACCATAAAGGACATACAGGAATACTTAACCACTAAGGTCTACGAGTATCGCCTTGACGGAACTAGTGACGTAAACCTATGGGACTTATTCCAAGAGGACTTCAAGAACTTTACGGTCGATACCTTCAAGGTTATTACCCAGAAAGAGATACAAAGCCTACGGAATTGCCTCCGCTGTGGTGGCGTACATGTAATGCACAATACCAAGAGCATTACAATCGCTTAGACTCTTGTGGACGTCATACAGGAGGAGGAACAACACCTATGGAGCGAAGAAGACCTTCAACACGCTTCCCAAGACCTCTAAAAAGGACTTATTACCTTTGTAGTTATTACACTTCTTATAGCCACCCACCTTACAGACGCCCAAATCAACCTCAAGGTTCTTAGTTCAATGTATGCAAGCCGGGAATCAAGCACTTTTCTGACCTCTGTGACCTCTCAGAACGACCACCAACAGTTCTACAGGTTGCAGCAAGACCACAACTCCCATCGCGAGCCTAGCCCATCACCATCACCTTCAACTCGGCCTGTGTATATGAAACAGGTCTCTGATATCGTCAAGATGTACACGGAAGACCAGAAGTACGACAGAGTGACTAGCAGCTTCGAATACAAATTGATGATCTTCAAGAGCTATTATGAACAGGTAGAATTGCTAGAGGAATTCTATATCAAAGTGTTCTCTACCATGCTAACAGGGTTAGCAAAAGGCCATTTTATTGCCAACAACCTTGCTAAACGCACGTTCGAAGAAGCATGTGCCTACTTACGCAACTTCTACGAAGGACTTACATACCATCGTTGAATCCATACTGAATGGGAAGGCACAACGTTAGCCTTGATCACAACCGTAAACCCCGGGAAAACAACGCTTGAGAACGTACAATTGCTTATCAGCAAGCTCCAAGAGCTCCAATACGGCCTCCAGCCAGCCTACAAGACGACTAATATTCTCTACGAGAAGTTGATTACCGCTTGCTAGGGATCTCCAGCGTGTAGATATGCCATTTCAGACCTACTAGGAGACTTAGGGCAACTCATCAACAAACTCCATTCGTCTATCATGTCGTATGAGAAGGAAAAGGAGCAAGAACACAATGGTGAAACCTACTTTACGGACCGTCGCTACCATACCAATCGTAGTACAAGCTAACGATTCAATCCACGGGGCCTTAGACGTACTACTCTATACTCTTAAACACAGGGAAGATGCTTCATATGCAAAAGGGAAGGGTGCTGATCATGGAAACACCCGTAGGAAGAGCAAGATGCGGAGAAAGCATATTTCAAAGCCAGAAATATGGGTAAATTTAGCTCCAGTGTCCGTGGTTCTGAACAACGTTTCAACAAACAGTTCAAACAATACGTTGCCGATTGCGAAGGAAGTGACTCCGAAGAAGACGAATTAAGCCCTACTTTCGAGACCTTATTTGCCCATAATAATGTAGAAACAAGCCTTGAGGAACTTGACTAGCCTGAAACCACATTCTTTATTACAACTACGTTCTTTACCTTATGTGGAAGTTTCCCAGTGGAATTAGCTACACCAATTACTACAGAACTAGCTAATAACGCTTTCTTATACCAACTAACCACCAAGGTGCCAACGACCGAGAATTACCCTTGGGAACCTGACCCAAAAACCTTCACAGCAACCACAATGGAAGTGTACAGCGTGGAGAGCTTAGCAAGGTACGATTCAAGACAATTTCATGGAATCTTGATCGATACAAGAGCCGCAAAGCACTCTACAGCCGGTTATGGTCAATTCAAAGCTTTACAACGAGTAGACCAAACCATAGCACTGAATACCGCAACCAAAGGCATGGTGACAGTACAATTCGGAATCAGGAGCACAACTTCGATAGGTTCCATATTAGTGAATACACYAATTGGACAAATTGAATTCYATGTAGTTAAGTCGACTACATYCTTTTTGCTGTGCTTAACRGATATGGACCAATTGGGYGTGTATTTCAACAACCTTATRAACYTACTYRTTACYCTACRGGGAAGYGTTCYGGTCATAYGACGATTCGGCYACAGCTTTCTACTTTAGGACATATCTTTACATACCCTYGTTTTTGATTCACTRAAGGAAAACCCTTGTTTCTTGACTAATGTAGAAYTACAACGCTTATATTGACGTTTYGGCTACTTGTCAATAGTTAGATTACAATGCATATTGGACTGTGCAGGCCATGATATCGACAAGGAYRYRTTAGAATACCTYACTAAGTTCTGTGCTYATTGYCAAYGCCATGGTAAGTYRTTAGGAAGATTCAGATTCAACTTACARGACGAYGTYAACTTYAACTACTCYATTATCGTYGACRTCTTCTACATYGAYGGCAAACCTRTACTCYATATCGTCGACGAAGGAACATGTTACYAGGCYAGTAGATRGCTCCAGAATATCAGCGCAAAGCAYACTTAGGACGCTTTACARGCYTGTTRGATCRACAYKTACTTARGACTTCCAGACYAGATTGTAACTRACRTTGGAAAGAACTTCGTCARTAAGGAGTTCYAGCAAARTGTTACRGCYATRGGAATGACCTTGAAAGYGGTTCTAGTGGAAGCTYAYAACTTAATTGGCCAYGTTGAACGATATCATATACTTGTACGATATGCYTATCAGATAATTGTAGTTGAAATCTGCGATCTTGACAAAGATATRGCTYTACARATGGYGTTCAAGGYTGTCAACGATTYAGTRGGACYTRAYRGACTYRTCCYYACACTACTRGTTTACGGYGCTTACCCAYGCATGTCAGAACTCGACACCCCAACCCYAACTGTAAGCCAGAGAGCCATGGCGATCAAGAAGGCTATGGAGGAAATCAGCAAAATCAGGGCAAAACGATAAGTACAAGACGCGATCAACATGCACAACGGCCCTGATATAAGCACTATTCACGACCTACCGCTGAATTCAGACGTTCTCGTGTGGAGAGCAGGAAACACAGGCTAGAATGGAAGCTGGGAAGGGCTATACAAGCTTGTAAGTATAGACGGAGAAACGTGCGTATTAGCACTGCCGCATRGGAACACACCATTCAGGTCAACGGTTGTGAAAYYATACCTTAYRCCTACGGAAGGAATCGATGGAATYGAGCTACCAGARCYAGARCTGGRAAYTACAGMCRWTGAAGARYAYYAAGAGGAGCYYAACAAGTYGACYATARCTGTYGCTCYACYAYYAGYRYYACCWGTAAAGYGKRGACGTGGAAGACCTTGYAAATACCYTGAAATCAYTGCTTTCTTRYAAGASGAGGAACYRGAATCCTAATTTGYRGCYTCAYGTYAAGCTGAAATATCAGGAYTACTCGAAAAGGGYGTTTTCGAGAYTGYARACCCTCAAAGYRTRCYYAACGATATAYGYATATTCAACGCYAGGTTTGTAGACGAAATCAARAACAAGGGAACTGAAAAAGCTTTCGAAAAGTCACGYCTTGTGGTACAGGCCTACAAGGACGATGGGAAGAAGCTTGTTTTAACCTAATCGCCTACCATTCAACGTGTCAGCCAGCGTATTATTCTCTGTATTGCTGCTATGGAGCACAAAAGTACAAGCCTGTACTTACGGGACATTTCACAGGTGTACGTGCAATCTATTACCCTGCTGAATCGGGATTTCTACGTACGGCTATCTCCAGAGCTTACAGAGCAACTTGGTCTTCGTGAAGGCTCAATTCTACGGGTTGTAAAGCTACTTTACGGAGTCCTTGAAGCTGGAAACCACTGGTTCCAGACTTACTACTCTCACCACGTCGAGGTGCTTGCAATGAAACCGTCAACATACGACCTTTGCTTGTTGTATAGCACTGAACCTTTTGGTGTTGTAGGGCTTCAAACTGACGATACCTTGTTCGTCGGAGACGCCCAATTTGCTGAACTTGAGCAAGAACAGCTGAAAAAGGCTAATTTCCTGGCAAAAGAATGTAAAACGTTGACTACCGGCAAGGGAATCAAGTTCAATGGGGATATTATACAACTGAACGATACCGGAATTTCACTTACTCAAGAGCGCCAGTGTGCCAATCTACAACTTGTAACCGGGAAATCGGCTACTACAACAAGCTCACGGGGAACTGTACGCCAGAACCTTACCACCAAAGAGCAATATATCGCACAATGTGCTCGAGGAGCATATATAACTTCAGTTTGCCAACCGGAAGCGTTATACAACCTATCGGTAGCTGCTCAGGCTATCGATCTTAGCCAGGAAGACGTGAAATCGCTGAATAAACGCTTACAATGGCAGATCCAGAACGCTGCCAGGGGAATACAATTCGTCAAACTCGAAAAGGAAACGCTACAGTTATTAATCTTTACGGACACCTCATTTGCGAATAACAGAGACCTATCGTCACAAATTGGCTATATCGTAGCACTTGCAGACCAGAAGGGAAACGCGAATACGCTACACTGGACGTCGGTCAAGTGCAAGAGGGTTACACGCAGCGTTTTGGCCTCAGAACTGTACGGAATGGCTTATGGATTCGATATGGGGGCTACGATCAAGTCAACTATCGAAGGAATCCTCGAAATCGACCTCCCACTGGTCATATGTACAGATTCAAGGTCACTGTACGATTGCCTTGTCAAGTTGGGAACTACACAGGAAAAGCGGCTCATGATTGACGTGATGTACCTCCGTCAGGCGTACGAACGACGCCAGATCGCTGAGGTACGATGGATTGAAGGAATTACAAATCCAGCCGATTCCATGACCAAAGGAAAGCCATCTAGCGCTCTGAAACGGCTGTTGGATACGAATAAAGTGCAATTGGAAGTGGTAGAATGGGTAGAACGTGACGGCGTAGGTGGCGGAACGGAAGATCCTACGGAGGGATTTGGAGCTATTCCCAATTAGGCAATTAGCATGCGATTGGGAAAACTCTACGGATTTGAGCG